>WTXF01000342.1:0-23256 GCA_022496215.1 Russula brevipes | reverse complement strand
TGACATATTGACTATGGATGTGACATGCACTCCTGATTCTACGAAGTCGACTTTCCACCCCTCCTGGACCTCGTACGATGCCCAGCACCACCCCGCCCTTTGGCATTCCTTTTGCCAATCGGTGCAATGTTGTCTTCAGCCATGTCGACAATTGTCTCATTGACAAGTGCTGTGGGTTCAGGCTCAAGGGGAACAAGGGGAGTGTCATCCTGAGTTGAGTCAGCATATTCGGAGGCTGGCTGCTCGACATCAGTGTCCTCCAGCCTATGAATCAATTCGTCGATGTCATCGACTCCAGATTCTGATTCTGTTACCGTAGCTGACGGAGATGGTTTCTTGAAAACTTCCTTATTATACCATGTGTAGAGTTCAGAGCGACGATGGGGTGGGAGCCGTAAGATAGTGCACTTGTACTGTAAAAAGCGTTTGCCCCATTCAATGCCGCTTGGACCCTTTAATTTCTCCGAGAATATCTGATCTGGCCCACAGACAAAGGTCATCTGTAAGTGACATGACATTAGACAGCAGTACAAGTGAAGAACGACAAAACGACGCACAATTGTGGCCGCCATGGCGATCATGCCTGGTGCTATCTCCGAAATGCGCCAGATTGTGGCTTTCGATGCACGCTTTCCAGTAGGAACACCATCAAGAGATGACTCTCCGAACAGTATAGCTCGAAGAAGCTAAAACGTAGTCAGCAATATGAGCTATATGATATGGATCACAGGGCATACCCCTGCAAGCGGCCATGCTTGAAATACTTTCACTAGGTTGTTGCAGTCCTTCCCTGGGAAGAGAATAGGTGCAAAGATTGGGTACATCTCGCCTGGCTTCTTTGGGTTTTGTAGAAGGGCTTGGATTTCCGGGACGTCAAGGCGGTTGGCTCGGGTCCGTAAGAGTTGGGGATCAAGCCCAAGGAGTCCAGGTGCGACCCTGCGCGCAGTAGATACCATGTTAGAACGCTCTTGGTTCAACTGATGCATAAACTTGTAAAGATCAGCTGGAGTAACGAGTAAAAAAAAAGTAAGAGGTACTTACGATGTCTTTGAATGACTGGCTGCGCAATGGTGAAGTAAGAGCACTCTGGAGAGTCGGTGAAAGGGACTCATACAGCTCTGCAAGGGCTGTAAGCTTCTGCCGATCAGGGTCATCAAAGCGTCTCGGGCACTGTGTGTCTATGCCGGTGGGGCGCTCCTTATCAAGCACATCACGGTCAAACCAAAGCTCGTAAGCAAAGGCAAACCTCCCGCCTGCGCGTGAGATGTCCCTTTCTTCCGAGCTCACTGTGAGTTCGCAGCTCCCTGTCCCACTAGGTGAGCCACCAGGTGCTTGTGTGCCAGTGCCAATTCTTGTCTTCAAGTCCCTGAGCGAGCGAGCGAGTGCCTGGTTATTAAGCTGGGATTCCTTCACCATCTGGCAAGTCCACGATGCGGAACCAGGACTTAAACATGCATGGTCAACATATATCGAGGGACAGACGTACGGCTATCAGATCCTGACGAGAGACAATGGAGAGGTCTGGGGTGTGTTGCAGCGTGTCAACGAGCTCATCGGAGGACCCATCTTGTATGTCGTCACCCTCGACCTCATCAAGGGGGTTGTCGTCGAGGGTAGGCATTGATGCGGTAGGATGGGGATTAATCCTGAGGGTGGGGGGCGTATATATACGTTCATCAGACAGGGGTGTTGGGACTTACCAATTTGCACCAGCTCGGCACAATCAGCGCTGAGATGTCCTGCGCATTGGGGAAAGCGGCATCACCTATTAGAATACGTACAATCATATGTGGTTTTGGCGATCAGGTGCACAATGAGGGCATTGACGTCCTCCGAAGGTAACCCTGAAATTCATCTATTGGTCTGTAGCATTTGATAGTCCAACCTTGCGGCGTGTGTGTTTACCTGTAATCAGTCCTTATGATCATTATAATTGTTTGTTTGATGGATTTTGAAATATCCCTCATGGAACGTGGCCTCCTTATGATCGGCACATGGTTCACCTATAGAATTAGGTGTCGCCTCGTGTGATACACTACGCAGGGTCCTAGGGCATCAGCAAGGGCCAGCCGATGGAGACGGAGTCTGGGCACGATGCTGAGCTGCGATACGAGGGGAAAAAATCGCCACAAGCGCGAGAACACCAAACATGGCGCCGCAGATTCAGGGGCGCACGGCCGACGGAACGCCGCCATCACGCGCGGACAACGGCCACCCTCAATAAATCTAGAAGCATGTCAGAAAGTGAAATGAACATCGATGGAAGACATACCACATACCGATGCTCCACAACTCGTGCAGGCACCATCTTCCACCTATACGACCCAAACCCTCCACCTGTGACACGCGCACCAACCTGTAGCAGCGACCAGCACAACGCTTGAAGCTCACCTGGACCATGAATTCGGCACAGCGTGCATGGCAGCGTGGCACAGGAGGCCACAGCGAGCGACGCACAGGCCCACATGAAGGCCCTGACCCGCTCCAACGCAATCCCAACGCCACCGAAAGGAAAGCTAACTGGGACGGAAGAGCGTGCGCTTTTGAGCACATGGGCGTACACCAGGCCGTACCACATCCAAAAGGCCATGGCAAAGGCCACAAAAAACCCAAATGCGCCGCACACGCGCCAACCCGCGCCAACCACCCGCGCGACACTGGATGCCTGTCTGGACCGCAAAAGCGGCACACCCGGTACGCCAGGCACAGACCGAAGCCACGAAGGACACACGGACCTGCATAGGAGTCCCCGCCCTCTCCGAAGCCATCGCCCGCACTGCCAAGGGGAAGTCGCCCGCGACAAAAAAAAAGCGTGCTTTTGAGCGCATGGGTATCCATGAGGTCACACCCAAAAGCAACAGGAAGGCTGCAAGGAGCCGCAAAACGCGCGACATCGCGCAGCGCTCCATCCGCGTCAAGAGGGGTCGCCACTGCTGGCAAAACCCTCGCGCCCGCTGCAAAGGCCGTCGAGCCTCGCACGAACCTTGCTGTTGCCGCCAAACGTATTCCAGAAGCCCGCTGCGGGGCGAAGAAAGGGAGGCACGGCTATCAAAATATCAGCACAAGCTTTTTCAGAAACATGGGCCATAGACGCACCAGTTTCAGGCCATATCATCACCGCCGCATCAAAACGATTGCTTCACCAAGTACTTGACGCGTCCAACAAGAAATAAAACCGCTCCATTGAGCATAGGGCCCACGGGGCTGAGGGGGCGTGTTGGAGTACTGCCCAACAACGGGCAAGCGGCAGTCGCGCGACATGAATGTGACGCAGGTGGTGGTGCGGGCTTGGCTTGGCTGGCGATGGCGGGGGCCCAGGCGATGGTTCGAGAGGTGGAAGCTGCATGACCGGTGCAGCTGGTGGTGACAACAAGGACGGTGGAGAACTGAAAGCGCTGAACGACGGACTTGAGTGGGACAAGGCTTTAATTAAGTAATCACAAGGCTTTGATGGACGTCAAAGCTGGACCGTCGCTTGACCTTGCCGTTCGGAGTCGTTTTGGTGTTCGGATGGAGGTGGGTCAGGAAGAGATAGAGGCGGAGAGTTTGAAGGATTGAATGTGCAAGGATGGAGTACACCTTGGGTTCGAAGCCCAGCACGCCCTCTTACTTTTATCCAGCAGTAGAGATCACCAGGGTCGGTTCGGAAATGGGCTGGCAAGCCCTCCTACTACAACTCGTCCAGCGGCCTCTTCCACTGATGTTGGTTCAGTGGCCTGGCAGGCACAGACCATGGGTCTCAGAGGGGACAACGGGAGACAGGGGATAACGAAAAGTACCCTATTTTGGAAATCACGTGCTAGATCGCCGGGTATCTCCTCTACTGCAAGACCGCCTGCATCACCGTCGCCCCGGCACCCTCAAGATCATGCCTCAAGGCCTCAAGTCCCTGACTTTAAAACCGACCCGCAAGCGCACCGCCTGCAACGCTCCACTGCCTGTATCTTGCGCCTAAAATCTTTCGGGGTAGCATATGGCTAACACGTTAGGAATGTGCGTCTTCTCTCATAAATGGCTGTCCCGACTTCAAGTGCCAACGATGCACGACGAAATAAAATAAAATAAATAAAATGCAGGTATCGAACTGTGAAGCGCCTCAGCATACCTGACTCGAATATCATCCTCATGCTGGTCGCTGACGACACGGCCTGCAATTCACGCAGTCACTTCCCCGGGTGCGTGTTCGCGAACCGTGGCCATGCCCTCGACCTCTATGGCGAGAACATCGAAGTCGACTATTGTGGATACGAAGTCATGGTGCAGGATTTCCTTCGACTATTGACTTGTGCGCCCTTTTTTTTTCCTGATGTGCAACGAAAACAAAAAATGCGACCACCTTTTCCTTACTTGCTTGTATCAATACAATGGGTCGCGTGGAGGGTCTAGCAAGAATGAAGACGAGGAGCCTGCTCAGCCCGCTTCCTCCATGCACCTGCGCGAGACTATACAGGGTTGACGCATTTCGATGGGGCCTGCCCCACCGGGACTGTTCACGACCGAGTCCAGTCAGATACACTCATCACCACGTGCCATGACTATGTCCGCGGCCCAGCTGCCGCCGACTCCCCTTGGTGAAAACACTCCACCGCTCCAAAGGAGCGGATTAATGGGCAGCTCATTCAGGAGGTGGAGCTACCCTCTATGCCGCAGTCGAAGTGCCTGCTCACGGACGATCGGTCGAACATATTTGTCTACATGACAGGTCACGGCGGCGGCGATGAATTCCTGGAATTCCAAGATGGTGAAGAAATCAGTGCCTTCGACATAGCCGATGTGTTTAAACAAGTTCTACTCCCTCAATATCCTCGCCACCGTTCTTCACGTTCTCATCAGAATTCTTCCTCGGCAAGTCTCTCGATATTTCTGGGTCATAGGAAAACCTAACACTAATGACCCTGATAGTATGAGAACGATGAAGATGTTGGCGTCTCCGTCGTTGACAGTTACACACATTTCGTTTTAGAATACTTGAACAGCATTAACAAGACTAGCTCACAAGCATGAAAGATCTGGGACGCGTTTGGGTTTCTTACCCTGGATTTTTGTTGATAGTGTGTACCCAGTTCGACACGTCGTCGTTTGTGAAGCGATCATAAAAGTACTTAGTTTTATTCACCCCGCTCCACCGGAGTACGATACATGTGGATTGTTGTTATACCCGAGTACAAGTCCTAAGACAGAAAAAAGAAAAGGCAATAAACATGAATAAAATGATGTGCTTCATCATATGATATGTAGAGGTGACGATGAGCGCATGTAAGTACCAGGACCGAGACAGGGAAGGCACGTCAAGTTGAGGCGACTAGTGGAGCAACCACAGGCGCACTGTTGCTTGAGAGCGTCAAGGCTTTCATGAGTACCTCCCAGGCCAGGTCCAAAAACGTCTGGAAGTGGCGGTCGGAAATCCCCAATGCGCATGCGTTACGCCAGAGACCATGGAGTTTCATTGCCTGGCTGGAAAGGCGCTGCACGGTATAGTTCTGCGCGAGGATGGTCGCATATTCGTTGACGAATACGTCATACCGCGCAGGCTGGTCTAGGTCGCTGGGCATGCCCTTTGCAGGGGAGAGACAAAGGAAGGAGTCGAGGAGTGGGTTGACGTCCTTGAGATAGAGGAACTGGGTTAGGAGAGGGAACGACTCTGGATTTGGTAGTGCAAGTGGTACGACAGGGACCTCGAATGGGGCGTCAGGTGCCGTCGGCAGAGGCGTGGAGGTCGCGAGCAATTACAACCCAGAAGTTATTCGTTCGAATCCTGGTGTTTGCTCTGTCCATTCGCCCACTTGACCAGCGGCGCACGCTCGCCCCGTGTGTTGTGCCTTTCTCGGGCGAAGACGACATCTCGCTCATGCGGCAGTTGCATCGTGTGCGCTAGCCCACAGTTGACGTCCTTTGAGTTCGTCTTCCTCATGCGCACAGGTGCATAGATGCTGACAGGGCCCGCTGTGCGCACGCACACCAAAGTTACTCAACGCCCCGGGCCCCCAGTGTTCACCCGGCTACAAGATTTACAAATCTGCCATGAAAATTGAGTTAATTAAAATATCTCGCTACAACGCAGGAATAGGTCCCCTGAGTGATCAACGACATCCATGACAAGATAATCACCCTCCTTAGCAAAGTCCTGGATCAAGGGTGCACCACGTATGATAGATCGCGCGAAAATGAACTCGGATTTCGATCGGGCACGAACACGGCGGAGCCTCAAGTCATGGTCTTTAACTGGCGGCGTATGGATTGGAGAATCGAGTGGCTGCACAGAGCAGATGGCAAAACATTCGTCAGCAAGGGAACAAGTGAATATGAAGAGAAGCCGAGCGAAGATAAAGCCATTGGTGGTTTGCACTATCACAACATCGTGTCGTTCCTGCCCATGGAAGCTCGGGCTGCAATAAATAAGATCTATATATTGCTTGAGGTCGACTTTGGACTCGTAGATCACCCTGAGGGATCGGAATTCGGTAATCTAGCCTGCATTCAAGAACAGACAGACGAGAACTGAAGGTGTCACTTACATAGTCATCTGGGCCAAACTGGACGGTACACGATGGCGCAATACCATGCGCTGCCAATTCACAAGCCAGCCAACCAGAAAGTTGGGCACAGAAAGAACCCCCCAGCGATGCAAGGGTCACCGGTGGCTGCTTTGAGCGCAGCAATATATGGCCACTGTGATGCACCTTGCTGCGCAACGCGGGGCCTTGTGCAACAGTTCGAAGGGGCTCCGATGATAAGATGTCTGAGACCCCATTGACATCAGTATCATTTGTACTTGCTTCCATCTCATCAAGTTGGCTGCGGAGCAACGATAAGACAAAGTCGCGGTGCTCATTTTTTAAGATCTAAGCAGGTTCCTATCAATTTGTTGTGTCTCATACAACAGAGAAACAAACCTGGGGTGCTACATTCCTGAAGTTTGTTCGCATCAAGTACGATTTCTTCAACGGCCCATGAAGCTTCTCATTCGGCTTTGTGTTATAATTACGAGAGGCCCCCTTTGCTTCGATGTCGTCAAAGCTATGCACTAACGCGTGCATTTTTGGAAAGTTCCAGTTCTTGACTGATTCGCACCGGAGTATTGATGCTTCCGTAGATAGTTCAATATAGTCCTAATGAGTACCATCGGTGCATTTCCAAGTAAATAATATATGCAGAGTACAACATACCTGCATCAGCAGTGCGAAGTTCTCCAGTTCACGTCGGCCAGCGGAAATGGTGTGCTCTGTATGCGATTCCAGCCGAGATATAAGTCTACTATGGAAAAACTTCGCAGGCAGCGAAGGAGGAACCACCCTTCCTTACTATTCCGTGGGACGACATTGTGTGCCACGAACACGATAAGCTGTCAATGGCGTGAGGTTAACAAAGCAAAGACAGTAAGAATAAAGGCGACAATAGGCGTACCTTTGATATGTCTTCGAATTTTGTGCCATCCGTAAACGACACATTCATGACCTCCTGGAAGTGGATCAAACCACTCCAGCTGTCACCGCCAGATCCTTGGCAGTCGCTGTGTGAAGTGTTTGTGTGACCGTTTACACGATAGTTCCCAACTATCTGGTCGCGTCGAATAGAAGCTCAAAGAGTCCTGTATAGTCCCTTGACGTGAAGAAGATGGGACTATAGAGTTGATACTCTCGGAGGAGACGTCTCCTATAGTGATGATAGTCTCTCCCTTGATAACTGGCCGTGTTGTTGAGGTAGTGCCAGAGAGGATGATGCAGTGGCGGGTGTGTGTTAGCCAGTGCGCCGAGTAGTAAGAGGGTGTGGACGTCCAGTGCCTTCCCAAGGCGTACCCACAAGAGAATAGAAGAGAGAAGCTTTATTGGAGATGCGAGTGCCTAAGGGGTTTAGACAAGAGACGAGAGAAGATTCAAAGTGCCGACTTAGGGTCGACACTGGCCCCTACTTATAGTACTTTGTATAGTACCCATGTGATAACTGGCCCCTCTATAACTACGAGGCTAGGCTACTGCTACGGGTATGAGACTGCGTAAGTATTCCGGGCGCGTTCCGGATCCATCCAGACTGTACTGTGCATTGCTTCCGGTACCAGGACTGCGGGTGGCTAGACAGGGCTAGACTGACACCCGAGGCCGTCCGTCCTTCAGTGCCATGAGCCGGTTCTCGTTCTTACCCCGGACCTGAGGCTGGGCCTTGTCCGGAGCCGGTGACATTACCCTCCCGCTAGGGCACGCGTCCTCGCGTGCTGTAGTTTCCCCGTCGTCGGCGTCGCTGTCCTCCTCGTGGGCCTCCTTCATCTTCGAATCGGAGGTGTCGGGCATGCTCGAGGTGCGCGAAATGCGCCGGGGCGTTTGCGGACGCCAGGCGTCCTTCGCACGTCTCGCGCGCTTGGATGGCCGCGCGGAGTTCGCTTTGGACGACGTCCAGTTCTTGGCGTAGCCAGTCGGCGTTGTCGTCCAGCTCCCTGTAGCGGAGGATGTCTGCGTAGACCCCCCAGTCTGTGTCGTAGCGGCGTGCGGCATTGCTGAGCTGGTTGAATGTTGCATGGATCCATGGAGGAGGCGGCGGAACCAGGGGGGAATTGGCTCGGTTCCCGTGCCAGCAGGGAGGACAGCTGGCCTTGCATAGAGTTCAGTAACGTATGGATCGGAGGAGGGGTTATCTTCCGCAAGGTACCCCTCGGCCCTGCCATCATGGAGTAGCCGGATCCAGCGGACGGCCTGAGTGACCCCGTCGTCCACGGGCACGGTGAAGTGGGGGAGGCGTCCATTGTTTGCGGTGAAGCCGTCTGGGGCTGTGAAATACTGGGCTGTGTTGGCTGTGACTCGGTCTGCGAGGAGGTCTCTTTCCTCCTGGAGGTCTCCCATAGCGGCCTGATACCTTCTTTCCCTGGTGCTGATGGTGTTGACCAGTCCCAACGCAATGTTCCTAAGGGTGGCTTGGTCCAGGTCGTGGTTGCCATTGAGGAGCCCAGCGGTGCTCCGTGGTGAGAGGGGGGCCGGCTCTGGATAGTGGAGTGTGGGGGACGGGGGTGGAGCAGACATGTTTTGGTGAGGACGCGTTGGATTATTGCTCGTGGGCGGTGTTGTCGAGGGCTTGGTAATGACAGGTGCAGATGTCACCTCTATGTATGAGCGCGGCAGTAGGTCTCCACGCAATAGGAAGAGTGTTGACACTCGTGGGTGTAGGTGACGTGGACGCGGGGGTGTGCGTTGGGTTTGAAGATGTAGAAGCGGGGGTGGTTGTTGTACCCTTTGAGGGTGATAAGTTGGAAGGGTTTGAAGGAGCTGCCAGTGCGGAGCGCTTTATGAAGAGGGGATGCGTAGGCGTACTTTGCCAGAGTGAAGAGGGGAGAGGGGGATGAGAGGATAGAAGGGCGGTTCTGACCCTTTTATGCGCTCCTTGGTTCTATCCAGTACGCCTGGACTTCTTCTGCTGCGTGAAGGTTTGCTGCGGGCTCCCATGTGTTGTCCGCATCTGGGTATCCTTTCCATTTGATTAGGAACTGGAGTTTCTTGCTGCGCCCGAAGTAGCGGTGCTTGGTGACTCGTTCTACTTCGTATTCTTCTGCGCCTTCTATGAGGTCTGGAGGGGTCTTGCGTAGTTGGGCCCATGCGCAGTTGTTTCCCGATAGGGGGTGAGTAATGATGCGTGGAACACGTCATGGATGTTCCAGGCTGGGGGAAGGCCTAGGCGATAGGCCACTGGGGATATTTCTTGGACAATCTGGAACGGTCCATATCGCTTTGGTGCTAGTTTGGAGGCTTGATGCGGCAGCCTCAGGTTTGTTCCTTCTAGCCAGACTTGGTCGTTTTGTTTGTATTGGGCTTCTGGTGTCCCTGTGCTGCGTGCTGTGCGATTGAGTGCTTCTATTGCACTTTTCCGGAATTGTTCCATGGCTGCGGTGCGGTCTTCCGCAGCTGCATTAGTGTTGTCCCCTGTATTGGTGGCGCCTCCTGCGGTTCATAGCCTAGGAGTATTTGATTGGGGAAAGTTTGGTTGTCGCGTTTTGTCTGTTGTTGTGGACGAGGGTGGCTAAGGGTAACCATTCTGCCCAAGTCTCTGGCTCTGTTGATGTTACTAGGCGGAGGTATTGCTCCACCCATTGGTTCTTTCGTTCTGAGAGTCCATCTGTCTGAGGATGCGCAGTAGTTGAGAGGTTCTGGGCGATGCCTAGTTTCTGGGCCAGGGCTTTCCCAAAGTGGGACGTGATGCGGGGGTCTCGGTCGCTGATGAGCCTAGAGGGGAGTCCGAACCATTTGTAAATGTTCCGCAGGTATAGCTGCGCAATGCCCAAGCCAGTGATGTTGGTGTTGCACGGTATAAAGACTGCCGCGCGTGAGCAGCCGTGGTCTACAATGGTAAGTATTGCGTCTTTCCCTTTGCTGAGTGGTAAGCCCGTGATTAGGTCCATTGCGATTTGTTGGAAAGGTTGGGCTCCTCAGGTACCGTGATCCTATAGAGTGGGACCCGTGTTTTGTGTGTATTGATTTTATTTTGTTGGCATATTGCGCAACCTTTCACGTAGGCAGTGATCCAGGCATTCATACCTGGCCATTGTGTTATTGCGCGGACTTTCCTTATGGTCTCATCTCGGCCTGGGTGTCCTGCTGTGCCGTGGTCATGGGTCCAAGTCATGATCTGACGTTTGTCTGCTTCTGTATGTTCGGCTGCGGTTGTTGTTGTGGAGCATCGTGCTTCGGGGATGACAATAACATTTTGGTTGTCTTCTTGCCCTGATCTACTCCAGCTGGTCTGGATAGTTCATCCGCAGGTATGTTGGTTTTTCCTGGGATATATTTTAATTCATAGTCGTATTCTTGGAGGTCCGCATGCCAGCGGGCTGTTCTCCTGTTTAGGTTTTGCGGAGCTTTCCAATACTGAAGGTTGGCGTGGTCTGTGAGGATTGTGAAGGGAACTTTTGTCCATCCTAGGTAGGGTCTCCAGTGCGCTAGGATTTCATGACCGCTAAGAGTTCCTTCTCATAGATATCATAGTTGCGTTCTGTTGGTGTGAAGGTTGCGGAAAAGTAAGCGATGGGGTGGAGTCTGGGGGCTGTGCGTTTTTTCAGGGCGAGTGTATCATCAGCACCCTCCTGCGAGAGTACGGCGCCCACGCCGTAATTAGAAGCGTCCACCTGGAGGAAAAATTTCCGGGTGAAGTCCGGTTGAAGGAGGACAGGGGCCGCACACATGCGGCGTTTGAGTTCATCAAAGGCTGACAATTGGAGGGGTCCAAAGTCCCAGGGAGTCGCCGTCTTTGTGAGGTCCAGGAGTGGGCGAGCAATTTTTGAGTAATTGGGGATGAAGTAGCGATAATAACCCGTGAAACCCAAGAATTTCGGACCTCCCGAACGTTGCGGGGTTGGGCCCACTCTTTGACACTCTGTAGTTTGTCAGGGTCCATGCGGAGATGACCATCTCCCACCATGACGCCTAAGAACCGGATGTTGCGTTGTTCGAAATGGCATTTGGAAGGTTTAAGAAGAGGTCATTCTCCGCGAGGAGGTCAAGGACGCGATGGACATAGGAACGTGGCGGGTAGATGCTGAGCTTCGCTTTCACCAGGGAGGGGACGAGTGTGGATCCCATGTCGTCCATGTAAACAGACAGCCAATCTTCATTGATTTCTTTCGGAAAATAGTATTCATCATGGCTTGGAAGGTGGCGGGGGAGTTGGTGAGGCCAAAGAACATAACGTTGGTTCAAACAGGCCTTCACGGGTGAGGAAGGCGGCTTTCCATTCGTCGCCTTCTTTTATACGGACATTGTTGTATCCCCATCGGACGTCAAAAGTGGTGAAGAGGGTACATCCGGCTAAGCGATCAATGACTTGCGGGATGAGGGGAGATACATTGCGGTTTCGGATAGTATATTTGTTGACGGGGCGGTAATCTTGGATGGGCGGAGCTTTTTGTCTCCGCGTTTCTTTACAAAGAAGAAATTTGCTGCATATTGGCTTTTAGATCGTCGGATTGTGCCGCGTTTTAGGTGCTCTTCAACAAAGTCATGGGCCGCCTGGATTTCTTCTTGAGTTAAGGGTAATAGTCTTCCCGGTAGTGTACTTGGAGCATCCGGAGTTAGTTCGATGGCATGATCCCAGATGGTGTGTTTGGGTAGCCGTTGAGAGGCTTGTTCACTGAAGACTTTTATGTGTCGCCGGTATTCAGGCGGGATTCCTGAGAGGTCTTCTTGTTCGTTGAGCGGTGTTGAAGTAAACACGGCCTATGAAGTATTGACTAGTTTGTGGGGGCTGTTGTAGTGCGTCGGATAGCCCTTGGGACGTTCTTTGTTCGAGGACAAATTGTGCTTTTGCTGCATCCGCAGCACGGATTACAATGGGAGTTGGACATGGTCCAACCATCCTTTAGCCCAGTCAATCCGAGGTTGCATGGCCGCGAACCAAGGATACCCAGAATGAGTTTGTTTTCTCCCATATCTGAGAGGAAGAATCGCAGGACACGAGTGTTTTGACCTGTTCGGACTTGGAGGTCAGTGTAGTACAGGAGTCGTCCTGCTTTGTTTTCTGTTCCGTCCACGTTATAGAGTTTACGGGGTTCGGTAGGTTTTAATGGGTAGTTGGAGTATCTGGCGTATTGGAGATTCATGAAATTCTCCGTAGCCCCTGAGTCAAGGAGTGTGGTGGTTTCAGCCCTCTTGCTTCGCGAATGTATATGTGCACGGAGTGTCATTGATTTTCTGGCAGATATGTATACATTGCTACTGGACCTGATTAAGGCTGTTCTAATCAGGCGAAGGGAAAATCCTCATCCTCGGGGTGAATCATTTGTGCAAGCGTACTCTTTTCTTCCGCTGTGAATGATTTGAAGAGTTTGACCCCTTGTTCGAACCTGCTAGGTTCCAAAGGCTCTTGCTCGATCTGATCTTGTTCTTGCGAGTCCATATAGTTGACTGTGGACCGCCTTTCTTCATCTGCCTTTTTCTTGCGACATTCTCTGGCGTAATGGCCATTCTTTCCGCAGTAAAAGCACGCCATGAGTGGTGGGCTTTCTTTTGAACTTCGCTGGTCACCATATTTTCTTTCTGTTGTGACCGCATTGCCTTGGTAGTTGCGTTTTTGTCCTTGGTTTCTGTTGGACGTTCGTGCACGGTCCAAGTCCATGGGACGGCCACGTTGTTCATAGATCGTGGTGCGTTAGTGGAGTTGTATTGTCCTTGGGGACGTCTCCATTGTCCTCCGTTGTTATTGTTGGAGAACGGAGGTCGTTTTGGGATGGCCTCTGGTTATTCCAAAGTGGTTTCGGAGGTGGCCTGTTGTCTTGCTTCCCTGCAAGTAGGTTATAAAGTGCTTGGTTGGCCACGACCGAGTCGATGGCCTTCTGTTTGATGCCTTCTAGTTTTGAGGCATGGGTGGCTTTATGATATCCCGGAGGATGGCAGTGGGAAGTCCTTTGAGGAACTGCTGTGTCAGTTCTTGGCTTCCTGCCGTGTAGTTTGCCAGTCGTGCTTCTTCCTCGAAGTTGGCGATGTACTGGTCAATTTCGTTGTTTCTCATGCGGAGGCTTCTAGCTTGTTCCTCGCGCGTTGTTCCGCTCCATTGTCTTGGAATCTGTTGCGGAACTCTCCTAGGAAGGTATCCCATACTGCTGGGATATTTTCGTGAGGCTGGAGTTGATCAATCCAGTCTCCTATTCGCTCTACCCATGTGTCCACTTGCTCTCCTTTGATGAGGGTGAGGGCCAGGACACTTTGCGTCGGGGAGAATCGAAGCCGGCTACCTCTGCATTATGTCGCAGGTAGCTTTTGAGTTGACGGATGAACTGTTCTGCTTTTGTCCGGTCTCCGTCGAATATGGTGGGTTGTTCTCCGCTTTGTTTAAGGCCTTGAGCAGGTGGTATGGCCTGTTGGGGTTGAGCCCCTGGGTTTCCTTGTGCTCCTCCTCCGGGTGGTCCTCCACCTCCCGGGTTTCCTCCTCCTCCGCCCCCACCTCCACCGCCTCCACCTCCTCCGCGTCCAAAGACTCGGGCGAGGGAGATGGCGATGTCATCTGGTGTGGCGGGGTTTGGGGCTCCTCCTGATCCTCCTCCTGAGGATCCGGATGTTCCTGCGCTGGTTTGGGTTGGTGCCGTCTTGGTGAGTGTTGGTGTCATGCTTGCGATTGAATCTCCTGTGACTTTAATAGGAGTTCTTCTGATCTGTTCGTCCGTGTCTTTGTCTGGTTCGATGTCTGTGTCTGGGTCTTCTGCAACGTTGCTGGTGCAGGTTCACTGGGTAGGGAGTTCTTTCAACTGCTTAAGCTGGGTTTCCTGTTCTACCACCTGTTCGTCTGGTGGGTCGTCGAACTGGTGCACGAAAGGTAGGTGGTCTCCGAGTGCTGGATTTTTGAGATCGTCTACGTTCAACTGATACCAGGCTCCTTTCCAAAGGGTTACTGGTCTTGTGTTTTTGTTGATCCTGAATTGCTCGTTGTCAAAGAACGCTGAGAATTCGTATGTGTATTCTTTTGAAAGCGTCCCACGCTTTAAGAGTCTGACTCTGGTGTTTGGTCGAGTGACGTTGGCTTCGTCGTGGTATAGGACACTTGTCCTAATGCGTTGGTCTGGATGACGTCCGTGGTGAAAAGACTTTGAATCTAATGTCACCGCCAGATCCTTGGCAGTCGCCTGTGTGAAGTGTTCGTGTGACCGTTTACACGATAGTTCCCAACTATCTGGTCTGCGTCGAACAGAAGCTCAAAGAGTCCTGTATAGTCCCTTGACGTGAAGAAGACGGGACTGTAGAGTTGATACTCTTGGAGGAGACGTCTCCTATAGTGGTGATAGTCTCTTCCTTGATAACTGGCCGTGTTGTTGAGGTAGTGCCAGAGAGGATGATGCAGAGGCGGGTGTGTGTTAGCCAGTGCGCCGAGTAGTAAGAGGGTATGGACGTCCAGTGCCTTCCCAAGGCGTACCCACAAGAGAATAGAAGAGAAGAAGGTTTATTGGAGATGCGAGTGCCTAAGGGGTTTAGACAAGAGACGAGAGAAGATTCAAAGTGCCGACTTAGGGTCGACACTGGCCCCTACTTATAGTACTTTGTATAGTACCCATGTGATAACTGTGCCCCTCTAGAACTACGGGGCTAGGCTATTGCTACGGGTGTGAGGCTGTGTAAGTATTCCGGGCGCGTTCCGGATCCATCCAGACTGTAACTGTGCATTGCTTCCGGTACCAGGACTGCGGGTGGCTAGACAGGGCTAGACTGACACCCGAGGCCGTCCGTCCTTCAGTGCCATGAGCCGGTTCTCGTTCTTACCCCGGACCTGAGGCTGGGCCTTGTTCGGGAGCCGGTGACATGGCAGTTGCCCCGGGCGAGGATACCGCAGATGAAAGGGGGGGGCCGATTCCCGTCAGGGGGTTGATGGCAGGAGATGTGTGCTGGGTGGGTGGAGGGGACGAAGGATGCTTGCCACTCACTGTACATCTGCTCCTTGCGGTCAGGAGCAAGCGTATCCAGCTGTAAAGGGAGATCGTCGTCGTCAAGGCGAGCGACGAAAGTTCGAATGTGTGAAGCGTGGTCCCATAGGGGAGAAAACCATCGGAAAGCAATGGAAGGTGCTCCGGGTAGGGCCAGGAAAGTGCTGATAAAAGAGCGTACACGGGACGAAAGAGGGAGTAGAGGGCCATGGCTACTCTGAACAGTCCGGGTGTAAGCATCAGTGAGACGAGAGGGGACGAGGATGTCGACCCGAGTGAAATGCCCAGAGTCTTTAAGAAATGTGGGCGAGGAGACCCCCGCGAGGATCGCCGCAAGTTGGGCGCCGGCACGGAGACGGTGAGAGACGAGGCCACCGATCAAGGGGCGATCGGTCTGAAGGGTCCAAGCGGAAATGAAGCCATCGGCGGAGGAGGACACCTCGGTTATGAACAACACGGGGCAGACTGCAGCCCGGCGTGTCATCCGCTTCCGTGTGACAGCGTGATCAGCGGCGGTGAGGCGAGTGTGAGGGAGGAGGGCAAGGCGATCGTGGCGTGTGGAGCGATCGCGCACGGGGGGGGAAGGGTGAAAGAGCCGTGGGTACGGTTGGCGGCACCGTGGAGGCGTGTGAGGGTGGTGGGTGGGGCGAAGGGGGCATAGGCGAGGCGGCCGGGTTCACGATAAGGATATCGTGGAGTAGGTGTGAGGGAGGGAGCCGAGCGAGGCGGTCGCTATAGGAGCGGACCAATTTCCGTGCGGTGTACTCCAAGGGGGGAATGGCCATGAGGTTGTGAAGAGGAGCGATGGGCGTGGTGCGGAAGCACCCGCTCATTTTTCGCAAGGCGTCGTTCTGGGCCACCTGGAGGACGGAGATGAGTCCCTTGCGTGTGCCTTCCAGAGGGTGCCAACACGCGATCCCGTAAGTGAGGATGGGGACGATGATGGCGTGGAAGAGGCGGCGCCATGCCGCGAAGCGGAGGCCGCGGACTGAGTTCCCGAGGAGGGCGAGACCCTGGAGGGTGGAGCGAGCGCAGGCAGCCATGATTTTGACGTGGGGCAGCCATGACAGCTTGGAGTCGATATAGACACCAAGGTAGCGTACCTGTTGGGAGAGTTTAATGTTTACCTGGCCAGCGAAGGGGTCTCGGTAAGTGACGTGGGTGGGAGTAGGGCCGAGAAGGTCATGGTTGGGACGGGAGGGGGAGAAAACGATCGCTTCCGCTTTATCGGCATCGGTCTTCAGCCCATTCCTGCTCAGCCAGAGGGTAAGGTCTTCGAGGCCGGATGCGGCTTTCTGTAGGGCGGAGCGGATGGTGGTGGCGGAGGCGTAGATGCCGCCGTCGTCAACATAGAGCTGGGCAGTTTTGTCCGTCCACTTGTCATTATGGTGGGTCAGCATGGCGGATGTGTAGGTAGCGGAGGCGACGGGGGAGATGGGAGACCCCTGGGGGGTGCCGGTGCCGACTGGGAAGGGGGCGGAACACTCGTTGTTGAAGGAGAGGACCGTGTTGCGTGGGGCGAGGAAAGAGGCCGTCCAGTTGACCAGGGTGTCGCTGAACCCCAGGAGTCGGAGGAAGTGGAGGGTGCGATCGACGTTGAGGTTGTCGAAAAACCCCGAGATGTCGAAGAGGAGGAGGGCGCCCGCACGTTTGGCCTTGATGGTTGCTTCGGCGTTGTGGACTACACACATCGCCGCGTCCACAGCGCAGTGGTAGTCGCGGCTGCCAAACTGGTGGGGGTCGATGAGGAGGGACGCATTGGATTCATCCATGATCCGTCGCGCCACAATTTTTTCCAGGAGTTTGCCGCAGCACTCTAGCAGTGCAATGGGGCGGTAGGCTTTTGGTGCGCTGTAGTCGGGGCGGGAGGGTTTAGCAAGGATGACTACTTTGACGTCCTTCCAGGGATGGACCCCTTGGTCAAGGCAGAGGTTGAAGAGGCAGACGAAGACGGCCGGGCAAGCGCTAAAGGCCCATTTGAGGAACTTGTAGCTGATCCCCGAGAGACCAGGGGCTGAGCCGTTGGAGGTGTCCACGAGGCAGTGGCGGACTTCGTCCTCGGTAAGTGGTGCGTGAGGGCGGGTTGGGCGGGGGGCGGGGTCGTCGGGTTGGACGGTGGCGACCGGAAGAGCGTCGGCCGGAAAAAACCGAGCGCGAAAGGCGGCCGCCGTGCTCTCGTGGTTGCTGGACAGGTCTCCGGAGGGGGTGCGTATAGGTGGGATGAGGGGGTTGGACCGCCCTTTCCGCCATTTTGCGACCGCCCACAACGAGTGATGGTCGACGTTGTTGGTCGCGTCCGTGAGGACCGACTCCGCCCAGTCGCGTTTGGCGACGCGTATGGTGGCGCGGAGGCGGCGGAAGGCCGCTTTGCGATCGTCGGGGGGGGAGGCTTTGAGCTGGGCGAGCGTGCCGGAGCATGCGTCGTTCCACCAGCGGGCCCCGCGGCCGAGGGAGAGGGGGTGGGCGCGGTCGAACGCGAAATCGTTGGTGTCGGTGATGGCCTGGAGAAGGGCCTGTGCGAGGGCGGTTGGGTCGTCGAGAGCGAGGGCGGGAGAGGCGGCGAGGTCGCGGAAGCGCGTTTGCCAGAGGTCTTGGAGGGAGTCCTGGACGATCCAGCGGGGGGTCGGGGCGGTGGGAGGGGGAGGGAGGAATAGGGCAGGGGCCCAAGAGAAGGCGAGTGCGGCGTGGTCGGACCCGAGGGAGTCGCCGAAAGAGACGCGGTCGAAGGCGAACTGGTCCGACCAGGCCGCTGCCATATTCCACAGGACGAGGTCTATGACCGTGTCCTTCTGGTCGCCTTCGCCGCGACGCGTGGGGATCTGGGGTGGGGAGAGGAGGGAGAGGCCTTGGGCTTCCATCCACTCTTCGACTTCGTGGGCCCAGGGTGAGACGGTCGCGCGCTCTCCGAGGAGGGGGTCGGCAGACCAAAGCGGGCTGTGGGTGTTAAAATCGCCGGCGACAACGGCCGGGAGGGAGGGTTCGAGGGCGAGAGCGGCAAGGGAGGAGAGGCGTGGCGAGCTGCCGTCCATGTGATGATAGAAATTAACGAGGAGGAAGGACTCGTCGCCGACTGTTAGCGAGAGGAGTTGGAGGTGAGGGGAGGCGGCGGGGTGGGCGAGGTTATTGACGACCACACATTCGCGGCGGTTGGCGGTCCGCGTATAGGCGGCCACCTTAGGGACGTCATCGGAGGCGGGGTTGTAGCGCGGTGGGTGGGTGTCCCAAAGGGATGGGAGGACGGCGAGGCCCTTGGTGGGGGCCCCGTCGGGGTCGGTGTCGGAGCGGGTAGTGCCGATGCGGCCGAACCAGGGTTCCTGGAGGAGCAGGATATCAGCGGTGGAAGAGTTGAGTAGGGCGTGGGTGCGCTCGTTGCTCCTGCAAACATTAACCGAGACGATGTGGAAGGGGCGGAGGGTCGACATCTAGATGTCGGACATGACCTCGTCGATGCGAGCAGCGGGGGAGGAGGTAGCAGCGGGGCGTTGACGGAGGACGACCGTGTGGTCTGTGACGAGGCCCTTGAAGGGCGGAGCGTTGGGTGGGAGATCCTCTTCGTGGATGGGGGCCGGCTCTTCAGTGCGGAAGGCCGGGTCCTGGTCCTGGTAGAACTCCTCGCGGGGGGCGTTGGGGTCGCGGTATAGCTTACGGAGGGGGCAGTGGGTGCTGAAGGACTCGTGTGTACGGGGCTTTTTGCCGGCGTCCTTGCAGTTGCCGCAAACCGGCGGGCACTCGCAGACGGATGACTTGTGAAGGGAGCGGGTCGGGCAGCGCGTCTCATGCTCGGTCGTGGGGTGGCCGCCGCCGCACTTCCGGCAGCGGACGTAGTTGGGGTCGCGACGCCCGCATCGGTCTTCCGCGTGGCCGAGTTTGTGGCATCGTTCGCACTGCCGGAGGACCGGGCGCGAGTCGAAACGGCGAGCCTTGCATTGGCTCCCAAACATCCAGAGGGGGCGACGAGCGAGGAGTGGGGTAAACCTGTTGGAGGGGTCAAATATGGTGAGGAGGATGGAGTCTTTCTTGCGGTCGCCGTGTTGCTTGAAGAACCACCGGGGGGGTTGAATGAAGGTCATGCCCTTCAAGTGGGGGTTGCGGAGAACCTCGGCTTTGAGGTCCTCGGGTTCATACGCGTTGTCATAGATCGGGACGTCGAAGACCCGAATGCACGAGAAGCCCGCCTTCGGGACGAGTTCGGCGCCGACGCCGAATGGCTCGGTGAGGATCGCTTCGTGGGCGACGACGAGGGTAGGGTCGGGCTGGCCGGCAAAGACGAGAACGAAGTTGGAGGAGGCGGACATGGTGTTGGAGGACCAGCGGCCACCAAGGAGTTGGAGCTTGGCCTCGTCCTTGGTGGTGCGATTACCGCGGGACTCGAGGGCGCGTTGGATCGTCGTGACGATGGTATGTGAGTGGGGGAGGGCCTTGGACGGGTCCGGCTTGTAGCGAGGGCCTTTGATGACCGTCCACTCCGCGTTACGGAGCTGGAGGGGGCGGGCGGAAGGGCGAGAGTTGGTAGGGCGGGCGGAGGAGGACGGGCGAGGTTTGCCGAGGAGATATGCCTCAACAACCGAGACTTTCGACTTGTACTCGGAGGGGACGGCGGTCCCGAACCGGGTCTTCCAGAGCGACTTAAGTTCGTCGACGGATGCGAGCATGAGTTGCTGGCGGGTGTCAGTGTCGACAGGGGGAGGCGAGGCGGACTTGCGGGGTACGGGGGCGGGGGGAGCGGGGGTTGCGACGGGGCCGGGGGTGGGGGGTTTGCGGCGTCCGTTGCGGGCGACGTCGACCCAAGAGTACTTCCCTTTGCCTGCGGTGAGACCCATGGAGCCGAGGGGTGCACCGGGCAGGCGGTCGGGGGGACGGAGGGGGTTCAGGGGTGGGCGTGGCGCGGGGTGGGGGACCGGGGTGGGCTTGCCGTCCGAGGGGCCGGATGGGGCGGACGACCGTGGATTGGGGAGAGGGAGAGGTGCGGAGGGGGGTGCACGGGGCGGGGCACGCCCGGGGGCGGAGGCCGGGGAGGGGGGCTGTTCGGTCTGGGGGAAGTCGCGGAGGTAGAACGGGGGGCCACTACCGAAGGTCCTTTCGACGACCTCGGCGGAAATGAGTGCATGGGGCTCAGGGTGGGCACGGAAAGGGCGGGACCGGAGGTAATCAGTGCACATCCACTCGCGGCGCCAGCAGAAACCGCCTTGGGTGAAGACGTGGAGAGAGTTGACGAGTGCGTGCTTGAAGTTGTTGAGGAGGAGAGAGGAGTGGGTGCTGAGATCAAAAAGAGCGCGTTCGGCGTCAAGCGATTCACTAAGACAGTAAGTACGCCAGAGATCTTCGAATCGGCCAATCATCAGTTCGAAGGAGGAAGGCATCTCGCCGTCTGGGATGTCGACCTCGTAGATCGCGCACCATAGGGCGCGGGGTCGGGAGGCGACGAATGCGGCTCTGGCGACGGCAGGGTCGGTAAGGTCGGGAACGGAGGCGTCCGCAGGGCTATAGTCGAACTCAGCCAGGACGGCCGCGTTATGCGCCATGGCCTCGTCGTCTTCGGCGGTCCAGGGTTCGGCGCCGGACATGCCGTAGCCTTCGACCGCGGCGACACGGGTGGCGAGGCTGGAGACAGCAGTCTGGAGAGGCGCGATGGCAGGGGCAATCTGCTCGGTCATGAAGGTGGCAAGAATGCCGGGGAGGATGGACTGCATGGCGCCGATCATGAGCTGGGCGTTGCCTTGGTCGGGTTGGTGGGTGACAGGGTGGACGGTGGGGGGAGCAACCGTTGCAGGTGAGGGCGTGGCCGGGCGGGCAGGGCCGGTGATGATCAGGGGCGAGAGAGGGGTAGCCGGTGCGCGGGGCGTGGCGGGGGGTGTGGCGTCAGAGTCGCTCGCGGTGGAGGACGTCTGTTGGACGCCGAAGGCAGAGGGGAGGGGCTTGGGGCGGTGGAGGGGGGTGTTGGTGCGGGAGGGACGGTTGGCCGTCGAGCGGGCGGTGGACTTGACGCCTGCCTTGTGGGACTTCGCGATGTTGTCTTTGCGACGATCGGCCTCGATGCGCGCATTGTGTTTGTACGTGTCGAGCTCCTTGGTGAGCTCCGCCTCGATCTTGTCTTTGCCTTCCTGGAGGCGAGAGGTGGCGTCCGATTGAGCCTGTTCCAGCTCTTGATCGGCGGAAGCATGGTAGGCAGCGATGCGGTCGCGCTTCTCCTGATCGAGTGTCGTGAAGGAGGCGTGAAGGTAATCGTCGTGTTCTTGGCGGGCGGACGCGAGGTGGGAGTCGAGCTCAGCTTGTGCAGTCGAACGGAAATGATCGACTTGTTCCGAGAGCCACGAGGATTTAATGTCCGTGAGGTTGACGGACAGGAGCGACTGTTGGGCGGCCTCGAACAGCATGTCTGCCTGGTGTTCGATCCACTCTTTGAATTCTTCATCGAAATAGAGGTCGAAGGGGGGGTCGTTGAGTTTAAGCATGGTCCGGACGATGGCTTTCTTGCAATACATCATGTAGGACTCTGACCAGTTATCGAGGGATGCGTCGATTTCTGCCCGCCGTGTGTTGAAGATCGACTCTCGGACTGACTGTAAATCACTACCGACGGATTTAATCACGGCGGCGAACTTGTCTTCAGTAGTGAGGGGGTCGCTGGGGTTAAGGCAGTTGAGGCAGACGTCTAGCTCGTCGTAGGACGAGAAGGCGCTGTTTTTCTCGCAGAGCCAGTTGTCGAGGATGGAAATGTTGAGGCGGATGTTGGACAAGTAGGCGGATTCCTCGTTGGTGAGGAGGGCGAGAGGGGGCTCGGGGTCGACGTTGGACTCGTGGGCGCGACGGATTCCGGCGATGGATTCCGTGACGATGGAATCGAAGGCTCGGAGCCATAGGGAGCGGCGCATGCGGCCATCACCGTCGAGGACGGAGGAGGTGGGGGAGGGGGGGTTGCGGCTAAAGCCTGTGGATAGGAACCCGGCGGTTTGAACGACGAGCGAGCCGAGGCGTTCGCCGGCGGCATCGTTCGGGTAGGCCCCAATTCGGTCAGGGACGCGCTGTGAGGGAGGGGGGAACATTTCGGCGAGGCGGAGAGGCCAATAGGCCCGAGGGACTGCATCTGCCTGGTCAGGCAGAAGGTTGGGGACGAAAGCCATGAAGGCGAGGGAGGGGGATTCGGGGAGTAGGGACAATGCGACGAGGACAATAATGATTCAGACTACTGTAGAACGACCACAATACAGAGGGACCGCGAGGATACCAGGCGAGCTCCCAGGGGATGGTGGTGGTACGAGGAGAAGAGGTCGTGCGATATTGTATGTTCTCGCGACGATGGAGAATCTCTGGGGCGGGGACAGTGGATCCTCCTGGCAACAAAGTGGGCCATGCATGCGGCATGCCACGCACGCACCAGAACCAGTTCAGCACCCCCCATCAGAGAGGTATGTGCCAAGCAAGGCTCGCTCGCATACAGTAGTTCCATCCGGGTCTCCAAGTGGTCTCGACCACCACCACCACCACCACCAACAGTAGGACCCATCTCTTCGGTTTATGGTGTGACTTTCCCGATTCGGCCATTTCCCTGGGGTCCCTTAAATTTCAGACAGACCACACGCGCCCGGGCTCTACAAATCGCGGACGAGGATCTGTCGAAACGGCTCTCGAGCGAGCGATTTCCCGAGCCCGAGGCCGAATCAAGCCCACCGGCGTGTAAAGCCGGCTCTCTGAGGGTGTACCATGTATCACGAGCTCAGGGGACGAACCACGCACGCAAGGGAGCCCCAAGGTCCCCGCGATCAGCCTTGGCCAAGTGGAAATGAGGGATCCAGCGTCCTTTGGAGCTGCTGGGTTCGTTCCGATAAGTGATGACAGGCTGCAGAGAGCTGTGTCCATGGTGACGAACGACGAACGTC
>WTXF01000341.1:0-23387 GCA_022496215.1 Russula brevipes | reverse complement strand
TTCAATAGGACGACGACAGGTCATAACCGGATAACCAACTACAAAACGCAAATATTCAAACATGCCATCGTCGAAGGGTCGATCGTGCCAGCGCCTATTAAACGACATGATAATCCCTGTCCGTGTACAGCACATCATGATTTCTCTTTCTTTCTCGCGTGAAGCACCTGTAAAATTGTGGCGATGCTGATTATCATGGCTTCTCAAGCGCCGAGTTTTTGTTCATCAATCACTCGCTGCTTCTAGAACTTCCAATGGGACATTCCACTGGCAACTGCGCGCGTCCGCCCAAACTCCCACACGTATCAATGCACCGAAGAGATGTGCAGGCCAATAGCCTCCGGGTGGTGGTTCCTATCAAGCCGCCAATATCACTTATGCTCGGTAACGATAGCATGTGACGACCATACCCAACAGAATGATTCTCATCACTCCACATCTCGCAAAATGAGGAGTCTGTATAAAGTATATGTACGATCTCCTGCTTTAAGGAACGGCGGTATTCCGCCAATTCCAACTTCTTCGCCTATCCACCCCATCGCTTGCCTGCTGGAATGGTCAACTTCATGATCCCGCTGTACTCGCGCAAGATGCCCGTGCGTACGATTTTTGCGTGCAACCTCTTCTCGTAAAGTTACTTAAATCATTCCTTATGGAAGTGGTGGTCATCAAGCTTTGGCACACTATGTGCGGTCTCTACATGTGAGTCTGACTCGTCCTGTCAGCCCCCTCTTTCAAAGCACGACGCATGACTCAATCCTCAACCCAGCTGGGAATTCTTCACTACTTTGGATTATGAATGGAGTGTGTTTCGGGGGCGCCTTCCCTACCGCTGGACGATATGGGTCCGTAGTGATCAGCACTTCACTTTGGCTTCCTCTGCCAACTTGAAGTCTCGGACTAATTCGCTGGCTCGGCAGATATACTCCCTTGCACGCTTCCACCCTCCTGGCGGTAATAGATGGATTTTTACTCATGGATGCCACGACCCAAATCAACTGTCAGTGCGCCCCTATCTTCCCGCCCTCCACCTTATGCCTTGGCGCTGACCAGCCACGATTTGAAGCTCTCAATCTCTCTCGCATTGGTGGGCTCCGTCCAACTTCAAGGAGATACCCAACACCTTATTGTTATCCTTTTCCAGGCCCTTATATTTCTGTCTACAGCAGCCGCTTCGCTGTTGATTATTCTTCGCATGTACGTCACTATTTATCGCTCCCCGCCAAAACAATCTCTCCGAAACAAGAACTCATGGAGGCTGTTAGCATTGCGATTTGGAATAGGAAAAAAATCATCGTAGCAATGTCACTCAGTGTGTGGGCGATCAATATAGGATTCCTCATTCAAGGTCAGTTCGCTCTTCGGCCCCCTCGTGCAGGTGATACAGAACTTCTCATGGTCTGGTAACAGGTGCCGTGCGGGTAAAATACATATTCCTATCGTCATTGACTCCAGGCGCTCATTCTATCTGAAGCTCCACTCAGTATGGGTACCTTCGCAGCACTCCTGTCAGCCGTTGAACACTGAAAGCTCCACCCTCAACCTCATCGCCATGCTCACTACCGATATCGCACTGCTCTTTATCATGCTTGCTGGCCTGCTTCGCATGCGCACTCGTGGTGGTCCCACGTTTGGCCTGACCCAGCTCCTTGGAAACAGGTTCAGTGACTACTCTCCCTGACCATGGTTCTTTCAGTTCATTGATGCGTTGTTGATTTCATAAGGGAGTCATTTGGCTCTTGATTGCTGTGTTGCAGAAGTTCCGCCGGTAGTAAGTCAGACTACGTTCTCGCCTCTCTCCACATCATTCATACATTGCAGGTGTTCATTTCCTTGAACTTGAATGGTGATCCTCTCCTGTTTCTCTCGTTGAATGAAAACTTTCAATCTAATCATGTTCCGAATATTAGCTCCGTTCAATGCGGTGCGTTCATGTCACTGGAAGGATGCCCTGGGTTCTAACGCCTTTTCAACGTAGATGTTCCAAGTTACCTCTTGGATCGCAATGGCAATCGCTGCCACGCGGATACACCGCTCACTGGTAGACTTTACCACCGGCTCCACCGAAGTGTAGCCATCGGCACCACCTTTCTTTGTCCCGCTGACAGTATTTGATGTAGCTCTAAGAAACGAGAGGGTCACCAACACAGCGGGCTCAAAACTTCGGCGACCAAACAGACTCATAACGCACCAAATCCACTGAGACGGATGGAGGTAGAAGTACAAACAACCTTCGAGCAGACTTGGCCATCCCAGATGAGCGATCATGACTCGGGCACCAGCATCACCGAGCAGTTACGCGAGAAACCAGACATACCGGGACCTGATGGCAACATAAAATACACGGTGTAGAGGTGGCTCCGAAACATGTGAACCTGGAATCTGAATCTCTGCCACACCATAAGCGGGTCATCCGGTTATCCCGTCACTAATTCCAGTCTCACCTACGACATCTCAATCTCAAACGTCAAACAATAAAAGATTGACCATGCCTTGTCGAATAGGCACATTCTACAATATTCCAGAGCATGTGTACCCATGGGCCGCTATTATGTTCATTCGTGAGTTTACATTCATGTGTCTTAGTATTGTACATCATGGCTCGGATTACTGTTACAGCCGGTAAAATTGCGTACTTGTAACAATTTAGAAAAGGCCCTCAAATATCATCATACTCGACAAAAACCCCACTCATTCGACTTTATCCAAACTGAGGTTCTCTTGTCAGTTATGGACGCCTGTGCATGAGTTTGCTCGTCGAGCGGGCGTGAGGATAAATCCTGAGAACCGGGTACAAACCCACCCCAAGCTCCGCCGACCATTTATAACCAGGCATCAAGGGAACGCGGATCCCGGACTTGGGGTGGGGGGCTGAGTCCCAAAGAAAAACGTTTGACATACCAAAAAAAGGCAATAACTTGAAGAAGCATATTTCGGGCAGTCGTCCACCTTGTCGGGCCACCTCGCGGTCTCTGAGGCTGCCTACTCGAGTCTGTACCACAAGCCAATCCCGCTTGACATCTTCTTGCGGTAGCGGGGCGGGGGCGCGGCAACCTCCATATCATGGACATGGAGTGATTGGAGTCCATTACACCAGACACGGCCCCAGAGGCCCCCATTAAGAGAAAATAGTTGCCGGCCATCATTTAAGTCATGTTCACAGCGCAAAGAACCGACACCAAGGTCAGTGTTGGTACCTCACACCACCTTCCCAAGCACCCCAGTGATGTCTTATCCGTTGAAGAGGTCCCCGGAAATTTCCACAAGCGCGAGACCATCGCGGCAGATGCACTGCACCGATGCAGGGGGTGTGGCAGATGGAAACGCCGCGATCACGCGTGAATAATGGCCACCCCTACCAGTCGAAAGAACGCGTCAGAAAGTGAAATGGACATCGATGAAAAACATACTGATGCTCCACAAATCGCGCAGGCACCACCCCCAGCTCCGGCCAACCCAAAACGCACGCACAGGCATAGGCACCAACCCACGGCGACAATCCGCGCGACACTGGGAGCCTGGCGCATGGGCTGCAAAAGCGGCACACCGAGCATGCCAGCGTGGCACAGGCCGAAGCCAAGAGGGAAGCGCAAACGCGCCTTGCCATGCAGCGCTCCGCCCGCGTCGAAAGGGGCCGATGCCAACATCGACGAGCCTCTTGGGTGCGTTGCAAAGGCGTTGATCATGTCGAGGCAGACCCCAAATGCCTTCGTTGAGATGATGTCCCGCGTCCCAGGAGCCACGCTGTCACTCAGCGGCGATGATGATGATTTGAATGAGGTTTCCGACGACGTCAGGTTTCTTCGTGCTGCGTCACGGTCCTTGGAAGAGAAGAAGGAAGTTTGTGATTTGTGATTACAATTACCCACGTGCTGGTCGTCGGAAGCAGTCACGATAGTGATTAATTTGCTGCATCATAGAAATCAGAACTTCACACGACACTTCGGCGGCGTCCCGAGACTATCGGACCCTGGTGTAATTGCAGAACGGTGGTGCCCACCGACCAAGATATTGGATGCGATCGTAAAAACACCCTGCGGGAGGCACCCCCTGATTCGGAGCGGAGGAGTGGCCACCAAAAGAAGGCGGCAGGAAGCGGAGACGAGCGAGGTTCCACGAGTGGGCGGGGTAGATCCGGACCGGGAGCGTGAGAAGGTTGGGAATGAACTTGACTGGCTCTTTCTTCCCTGTGTGAAGTACGAGTGCAATTGCTTGTGTTCCAATCATCATGATTCCCCGACTGTGTAGTCTTCCGTGTTTTCTGCCACGCCACCCACATCTTGCGCGCTTCTCGGCAGTGATGACATACGACGGCCTTACTCACCAGAACCGTGATCTTGATATGACAAGCCTGCTACACGATGTATTCATCAGGAAAAAAAGTTTGCTACATAGTTGCGTGCCAAGCTATGTATGCTATGAGAGCCTATTGTGCGTTCCCTGCTCACTATATAGCCCTCTGGAGTCTACAGTCCTTTCTTGATAACTATATAGTACTATATACATAATTGAATAAACTATATTCACTACAAAGTGAACCGTATGGCTACATAAGCTATGTCAGATATGGACACTTACAAGTTACGAATGCGTTAAAGTCTATATATACAGTATATTTACGAGAAAATGCGTGCCTAAGTCTAATGAATTCTCGGAATTCCACTCACGGTTCACACTCTTTGGAAACTGTGGGATTAAGTGACAATTGCAGAAGATCTGTGTCACAGATCACTGCAGTGTAAGGGTGTCGATTTCGGGTTGCACGCGCGAGGCTCGGCTCGCTGTTCTCGCACCGGGCGCGGATCCCCGAGAAGGTCGTGCTGCACCGCGAGTGGGATAGCACGGGTGCCACAGCGCGCCCTGTCGAGTGTCCAGGCGGGTGGGGTGGGCATCGTGGTGGGAGAGGCGTGCGGCAGGTGCGAGTGCGAGTGCGGTTGCGAGTGTGCCAAGGCACGGTGGGAGAACGTGGTGGGAGGGGCGCGTGGTGGGTGCGAGTGTGTCGAGACGGGCGCAGAGAACGTCCTGGTGGGGAGGGACGCGGCGGGTGTGAGTGCGAGTGCGAGTGCGGCTGCAGCCGTAAGTGCCGGTGTGAGCGATGCAAAAAGAGCTGCTCCTGGCTGTTTGTCGGGCGCGGATCGCATGCGTTGAGGAGGACATGGGTCCTTGCCTCGAAGAGAGCGAGTCGGGGCCAGGCACCTTGCCACCTTGCGGCCCCTCCCGTTCTTTCTGACACGCGTTTGAAAGACCCCAGCGATTTGGGGCATGATTCCGAGTCTGAAGGCGAGGTGGCTGAGGCGCTGCAGCCGCGCACGGTTGAGGCCATGTGCAAGGGCCGGCAAGGCCAAATGGCCTGCACAAACGCGGTCGACCGAGACAGCAGGCCGCGGCCGCCACCCGTGGTCTTGAGGGGCGCCTCCTCTGGAGGAGCGCATCGCGTCGCCAAGGGGCCTGGGGCCAGAGGCAAGGGTGCACTTGAAGGGCCCCAATAGTTTGGGCCCGAGTCCGAGGGCAAGGCGGGCGAGGCGCCGCAACCGCGCACGGTCGAGACTATGTGCAGGGCCAAATGACCTGCACAAACGTGGTCGACCGAGAGACAGCAGGCCGCGGTCGCCACCCGTGTCTTGAGGGCACCTCCTCGGGAAGAGGTGTCGTGTCGCTAAGGGGGCCCGGGCCAGAAGCGAGGGCGCGCACTTGAAGGGCCCCAACGGTTTGAGGCCCGAGTTTGAAGGCAAGGCTGAGCCACCACAACTGCGCACGGTCGAGGCCATGTGCAAGACCAAATGGTCTGCACAAATGCGGTCGACCGAGGCACAGCAGGCCGCTGCCACCACCCGTGGTCTTGAGGGGTGCCTCCTTGGGAGGAGGGTGTCGCGTCACCAAGGGTGCCCGGGGCCAGGATCGAGGGCGCGGGTGATGCTGCCGCGCGCTGCGAAGACAGCCTGCCCATACACACACTCAGTTCCGGGGCACCAAGAAAAGGTGCCCACTCACCTCATAATTCCATGCCACCAGCTTAGTGGCTAATCCTCGGAATTTCGAGCCCACAGAGTCGAGAACGAGGGGGTGTCCAGGCGTCGTCGTGGCAGGTGGCGAGGTTGACGCGTTACACCTCAGGCCTCAGGCCTCAGTACCAGTGTGAGTGTGAGCGGCTGAGGAGTGGCTGAGGCGTTGCAGAAACTCGTGATGACGCGTCAACACACAAATGTCATGTGACACGTTCAAGTTGAAATTTTTATAAAGTCCGTTGATTCAACAAACGTTGAACGTCAACCAGTTGTTCTTACTCTCCCACTTCCTAATGTCTCACATTTCCCTCTCCCTAGTAGGGAGCATCTTCAGGTAAGGTTTTCTTTTTCTTTTTATGCAAAATAAACCTGACGAGGTGTTTTTCTAGGTTTCGGTGGTGTTTTTAGCTGGGGCACAGCTGCCTGGAGCCGCTGTTCCAGCACTGGATAGAATGTGAGTTCCTCGGAGGACCCTTGGCTCTACCCTTTTGCTTCACTCACAGATTTGCTCCATAGGTATGACGGAAGCCAAGCAGTGTGCCTTTTCAGCTGCTTGGTGCATGTGGGTGGACACGGCGTCGCCGAGATGCATGGCGCTGCCGTTCCTGACTTGGGCGCACCTAGGTGAGCCTCTTCCCATTCCCAGTGCATGACGATGTGGTGGCGACGTATGCGAACATGTCTGACATGCCCGTGCCTGTCTTGGCGGCGGTAAAGAACAACTTGGGGCCGTGGGGTGGCGTTGTGTGCGCCTGGATGCGTATCGCGTTGACGTGATGGTGGTGCAGACGAGGTGGAGGTGGAGAGGGAGCGATAGGATCGGTGGATGTATAGGGAGGTGAGGAGGACGGTGAGTGCGAGGGGAGAGCGGGGAGTGCGAGTGGGAGAGCGGGAGAAGAGGGCGGATGCGGTGCCAGTTAAATGGCCTGGACCGTGTGAGTACATGTATTAGCAGTAGAACCAATATGTCTTTCTGCACTAGAATTAGGAATAATTTGAGATTTTCTGACCGGAAATGAGTGGGAAAATGAAATAGTACCAGATTTGCTATCCACCATCCTGAGGATCTATAGCTGCTGTATCATTCAGTAGTATAAGGGCCACATAGCATACAGAGACGCTAGAGATGCTATCTATATATGCTATCACAACTATGTATCTATATTAGGTAGCTATAGCGCGCTATATACCGGGAGGCATTCTCTCGCGCTAGCCGGTATACATGCTATAGAGCGCTATATAGCTGCGACTTTTTTTCCTGATGTTCATCCCTTGTATCGATCTATATATGCGTAGAATGAGGTGCTGCAAGGACGACATCAGGAAAACAGCAAAATGCTGAATCCTTCTTAATGCCTCTTGATGCCTCTTATCCGCTTATTAAGAAGGGCACCCTGCTTAATAAGAGCAATAAAGAAGCATTAAGAAGCATTAAGATATGGAGAGATTATGGACGAGAGTAGGAGTGGGAGAAAGACGATCAATTTTTTTAGGGGTCCTTCAGGACACTCCTTTTGTATTTACTGTACAAGTATCCTACTTTGATTTTCGGGGTTTTACTAAGCTAGCCCGAGGCGTTCCAGAACAACGCGGAAGTATAGTACTCTGACATGTGAAACCTAACTCGAGACCAAGGCAGAGCGCGTGAAACTTCGTACACAAAAGGCAATTTCTTACATAAGGCGAATGCACCACTTCAAGAGGCCATAGCACGAACACGAAACAAAAGGCCATACACTCGAGAACAAAAGACCGTGTCTCTTCATGAGACATTTTGCACCACACCCCCACACGCGCGACGAACGCCGAGGGATAGGGCATGTGCCACTACCTTCCAACGAGGTAGGGCTTTTGTTAGCACATCGGCAACCATGTCCTCAGTGGGACAATAAGCCAACGCGATCGCACCCTGCTTCACTGTCTGACGGATAAAGCGATAACGCACGTCGATATGTTTGGTCCGAGCGTGATAGTTATCGTCGGTGGCCAACTTGATGGCTGCTTGGTTGTCACAAAGTAAGGGAATGCAGGTGGGAGCTGAAGGATATATGTCCGAAAGTAACTGGCACAGCCATATAGCTTCTTTGGCTGCGTGCGTAGCCGCGACGTATTCGGCTTCTGCTGTGGACAATGTGACGAGTTCTTGTTTCTTCGAGCTCCAAGATACTGCACCGCCGTCCAAGATAAAGGCGTACCCTGAAACAGCTTTGCGGTGCTCCTGCATACCGCCGTCCGCGTCAGTATAACCCTCTAAGTCATGATGTTCGCCTCCGTATGTTAGTTCATGCGACCTCGTCCCAATTAAGTAGCGTAGAACGCGTTTTACCGCTTGCCAATGAGCATCGCCTGGGTTGTGAGAATGAGATAATGCTGAACAGCATATGCGATGTCGGGGCAGTGGCGATAGCGGCATACATGAGACTGCCTACCGCTTCGCGATATGGCATATTCTTCATATGTACGCTTTCTTCGGGACTTGCGGGCGCATCCTTTTTGGAGTAGATGGCCCCAGGGATCATAGGTGTCACATAAGGCTTGGCTTGGTGAGGGCGAAACATTTTATGACATTGTCGATATATGCTGTCTGTGAGAGGGAAATAGTGCGTGCGGTATGGTTGCAAGTAATCTTGATACCAAGCAACCATGAATTGGACCTAAATCTGTCAGTGCATAGCAGTTATTGAGCTTCTCTTTAAACTCTGCGATCATTTCAGCTGAGTCGCTGGTGAGCATGCAGTCATCAACGTGGACTGCTAGTATGAGCAAGTGCCATTTTTGTGAACACAGAACACCCCCGGATCCGCCACAGTGATTTGGAAATCGAAGTTAGTTAACGCACGAACTAATACTTCATACCATTTGCGTCTGGCTTGCTTCAAGCCGTATATTGACTTAATAAGACGCTTCACCGTGTCGACATCGGATTCATAACCAGGAGGGGACTGCATATAAATCTCCTCGTTCTCATCCAGTTCGCCATTTAAGTACGCACTAACAAAATCAAAACTTTCAATCTCCCAATCATGACGTGCGGCGATGGTGAGAATGATGCGGAAACTTGCTAGTTTCGCTACTGGGGAGTAAGTGGAGAAATAATCAACTCCGTACATCTGCATAAAGCCATGGGCAACCAGTCGCGCTTTGTACTTGTCGATTGACCCATCAGCCTTGCACTTGATGCGGAAGACCCATTTTGACCCGACTATGTTTCTTCCGGCTGGATGCAGTACTGTCATCCAAGTACCAGCCTTCTCTAGCGTGCGGATTTCTTTATCCATGGCCTGCTTCCACAACGGCCAATTGGATCGAGTGCGCGCTTCAGCAATTGTTTTTGGGTCGCTGTCCATGTTTGCAAGTACTTCTGAAAGATCATCAATGAAATCCGCTTGGAAGATAGCATCGAGCTCCTCTTCCGTCGTCCCTTCACCAGCTTGAATATGTCTGAGTTGCTGCAAAGGTTGTGAGATACACGTGGAACGACGCAGCACAGATGGTTGCACGCTCGGACTCACAGGTACACTAATACATCAGGGAGTAATAGATAGTCTCTTCGACTTCTTCTTCTTCTTCGTCAGGTGGATGAGTAGGCATTACAGGCATAGGTGGTGGCGCTGCAGTAGGCGCGCCATTCATTGGCATAAATACCGGCAGTGGAACAGGTGCTGGCGGTGCTGCTGGTGCTGGCGGTGCCGCTGCAGGCTGTGGTACACCTCGGGCAGTTACAGACGAATAGCTAGGGGGCGGAACATAAGTGGTAATGGTCGGAGAAACGAACTTGATATTGCGTTCGACAGAAACATGTCTAGTTTCAGGCCAATATACACGATGAGCGTGTGTACTGTTGGCGTCGAATCCGATCCATCGGGCTTGACTAGCTCGGGCATCAAGCTTGAAGCCTGCAGGTTTGTATACCCAAATTGTTTGCCCCCACTCAGGCACATTAGCTAAGTTTGGTTTCTGCCCATAAAGACGCTCATAAGGTGTAATTTTACCAAGAGCTTGTGTCAAAGCTCGGTTCTTCAACCACACTGCAAATTGAATAGCTTCAGCCCATAAGTTCTTGGGCAACTCGGCTTGATGTAGCATAGGGCGAACATGCTCTAACAGTTAGCGATTCAGGGATTCCGCAACGCCATTATGCTGCAGAGTATCCGTGGTCATAAGATGTTGCTCGGTCCCTTGCTGCTGAAGAAACATCGAGAAATCGTTACCAGTGTACTCGCCGCCTCTGTCAGACCTAAGACGTTTGATTTTAACGCCATGTTGCATGTCCACCCCAGCTGCGAACTGCTTGTACGCATCGAAAGCTTGATCCTTTGATCATAGGATGTCGAGCTTCATATAGCGCATACAGTCATCTGTGAATGTGACATAGTACTTCCGACCTCCAAGACTCAATGTGGGTGATGGCCCCCATAAGTCTGAGTGAATCTCGTCTCCAAAAGCTTCAGCCAAAGGTGTTGTTTGTTCCTTGCTTATAGCCTTGCGTGTCATTTTGGCATACTCCCATGAGTCGCAAGTAAAAGGAGGGAAATCATCGATTAAGTGAATTCCAGTGACTGCATTAGTGTGGATGAGAGCACGGATAGAGTCGGGAGAAATGTGTCCCAGCCTCCAATGCAGCGTGAGAAGGTCGATGGATTCCTCCATAGTGGCTGTCGCCGCAAGGCAACGCTCGACTTCGAACAAACCATTATTGCTGACAGAAATGACACCAATCGTTTCATCATCATCATCCCTTTTGATCCTGCACATTCCATTGCAGAAGTTAACTGAATAACTGGCCCTCACTATCTGGCCAATCGATACAACAGTTAGTGCCAAATCGGGCACGTGAAGAGTGTTGCGCAGCAAAATGCTTGTTGAATTGGGGCCATTTGGAACAGTTATTTGAAGATCTCCCATGCCAATAGCATGAAAAACCTCGTTATTGGCTGTGAGAATAGGGCAAGCATTTATTGGTTTGTACGTCACGAAGGACTTACAATGCAGGGACATGTGTCTCGATGCCCCTGAATCATATAATTCGCATGTTTCCACAGATCCCATAACGACGGCTGGCAAATGGTCATCATCAGCATGACCTTCGCTGCTATTGTTAGTGGAGTCATTCGTAGCGACGGCGGGCTCATTGCCATCATTGCCATTGTCTTCGAAATTGCCTAAGGCATCGATCATTGCCCAAGACTCAATATCCTGGGACGTTTCATCGGCCGTGGCAGTTTTGGCATCATCGCTGCCTTTCTTGTTGTGCTGCTTTGGTCCTCCTCCTTTGTTCCCGCCGCCTTTTGCCCAGCACTGGGCCCTAGTATGGCCATTCTTGTGGCAATTGAAGCATTTGATATCGCACTTCTTGCCCTTTTTCTGGGTACTGGCAACCAACACCTCGTCTTGGGCATGGCCAGCTCTGATGATACATGAGTTGTACTCATCAGTAGCTAACTTAATAACAACGCTAGGACTGGGGACCATTCCAGCCATCTCAGCCGACGCTGATATTTGGCCGATGATATTCGAATAGGATTTTGGCAGCGAACCCATCAAGATTGCAGTATACTCGGGGTCGGGCACTGTCTTGCCCATGGACACGAGCTGCTCTCGCATTTCTTTGAGCTTGATAAAATGCTCTCGTACATTGTCTTCCTCACCGCATCGCGTTGACTGAAAAATGCTGACCAAGATTACTGCCTTTTTCAGATAACCTTGCATGGGATTTTTTTTTGATTGAAAACCTAAAACTTGAAACTGCTATATCTCAGTCATATCTGGACAGATTGCTGAGATATTTTGTGTGTGAGATCTGATGTATATGAGCTTCATTCATGCCAATTTTGAGACCAGGAAAATAAGGTTTAAAAAAGTCAATATTGGGCTTCTAAAACCTTGAAACTGCTATATCTCAGTTAAATCTTCCTGTATGGCTGAGATACTTTGTGAGTAAGACCTGATATATATAGGCTTCATTCCTGCCAATTTTGGGACCAGGAAAAGTAGTTTCAAATAAGTCAATTTTTGAGGTTGCATACATTAAGTCAATGTCACTTGGTGCAGACTATAACACTAAATTTCCTGGTCCCAAAATTGGCATAAATGAAGCCTATATATATCAGGTCTCACACACAAAATATCTCAGCCATAGATAAATTTTTGAGTGAGATATAGCAGTTTCAAGGTTTTAGAAGCCCAAAAATTAACCTTTTAAAACCTTATTTTCATGGCCTTAAAATTGGCACAAATGAAGCTCATATATATTGGGTCTCACACACAAAATATCTCAGCCATCCATGAAGATTTGACTGAGATATAGCAGTTTTAAGTTTTAGGTTTTCAATCAAAAAAAAATCCCATGCAAGGTTATCTGAAAAAGGCAGTAACAAGGATGAGACTCGTACGTCCTTCATACAATAGCTTGAGGGCATCCCAAGCTGCCTTTGCTGTCGTCAAACTTTTGATATTGCTGAAGATGGAATTCGGGATTGAAGACACAATCAAATGCATGGTGGCCTTGTCATCGGCTTGCCATTGCATTGCAGGAGTAACGTTGCCAATGTCGCCTATGGTGGTATACAGGGCTGTAGGGGAGTCCAACATAAGGTGCTCGTGCCAGCCCTTACTGCCCAAAGCCCAAATAATACAATCACGATAGGAGACCCAGTTCGCGCCGTCGGGTTGGAGTCTTTCAACAATAGTTTTGTAGTCGTTGGTCATGATAATAAAGAATGTGCACGAAAATATAAGTTTGAATGGGTTTTCTGGAGTTTAAACAGCTCCAGGGCCCATAACCTGGAGATTATGGACGAGAGTAGGAGTGGGAGAAAGACAATCAATTTTCTTAGGGGTCCTTCAGGACACTCCTTTTGTATTGACTGTACAAGTATGCTACTTTGATTTTCAGGGTTTTACTAAGCTAGCCCGAGGCATTCCAGAACAACGCGGAAGTATAGTACTCTGACATGTGAAACCTAACTCGAGACCAGGCAGAGTGCGTAAAACTTGTTATGTCTATTTTTGAGTTCAGCGTTGGAGCGTTCACTTCGCTGTGCCAGTACAATGCTCCGTAGAGTTGTTACTATATTTGGGTGTTGTGGCGTGTTTGTGGTGTTGACATTTCCGGCAGAGGAGCGACTTTTACCTTAGTCTCAATTGCTCCTCTGCAGGTGTGTAGTAAATCATACTCTACTTGAATATAGTCTCAATTGCTCCTCTGCAGTCCCCTTCAGTCAAGGGTCCCTTATAGGTCGAGTTATAACAATTGGGGCACAGAACTTCTCTGATTCATGAAAAAGCGTTCATCAAAGTCTGCCCTTTCTGATATGACCACCTTCTTGCTCTCTGGACTGTAGAACTTCCAAGCCTTGTATCCCTGAGGGTACCCAATGAAGACACACTTCTCCATGTGTGCTCCAAGGCTCCCAAGGCATCGCTTGTCCTTCTGGATCAAGACATAGGCAGTACAACCCCAGACACAAAGCATAGAGAGATCTGGCTTCGACCCAAGGAAGGCCTCATGAGGAGTGCTGTCTGGGAGCAAAGTTGTGCTGATCCTGTTGCTGACATGGACAAAGGAAGACAAAGCTTCACCCCAGAAGGATGGGGGCATGCCAGATTCATACAGCATTGAGATGATGCCTTCCTCTAGTATCCTATTAGCTCGCTCTGCAACGCCATTCTGCTGGGGTCAATTCCTAGCACTGTGCTGCCTCTGGATATGCCATGGTCTATGCAGAAAGCATCAAACTCTCTAGACATGTATTCCCCACCCTTATCATCGCGCAGTGAGCCCAATCTCACACCAGTGACGTTCTCAGCCCATGCCTTGAACTGCTTGAAGGCAGCAAAGGTTTCTGACTTGTGCTTAAGGAGATAAACTGCCTTGAAGCAAGAGAAGTCATCTATGAATGTCACCCAATAGCGATAGCCCTGGTGGGTCCGGACCTTCACAGGGCCATGCACATCGCTGTGGACGAGTTGGAGGGGTCTGGACGCTCTAGACTGCAAAGTTGGGAATGGATTTGAGTGCATCTTGCCAGCTTTACAGGCTTCACATACCAGATCAGGGTCAGCTTGTGAATCAAGCTTGAAACCCTTCACCAGGTTGCCTGAGATGAGCTTCTTGACCCATGCCAAGTGGTGGTGGCAGAGGCGACGATGCCATAGGGCTGAGTCCAAAGGGAGGGGCGATGAGGATGAGAGGGAGGCGAGCTGTTGGACAGGAAATGGTTTCACCAACAAGGAATGCTGAGTTAGAGGATGTAACAGATGCTTGGAAGAGTATCTTGCTGTCTCTGATGAAGTGGAGTGTGTCCCTCACAATAGAGATGGAGAAACAACGATGCATTGTGAGGTATAGCACAGAGAAGAGATTACTAGAGAGCATAGGGACATATAGCACATTTGTGAACTCTAGAGGTGGTAACTCCTGCCCATGCACCACTGGAACGAACTGCACAGTACCAATTCCCTCAGAATAGATTACAGCTCCGTCAGCAAGGCGAATTGGGATGCGATGCTTCGTCAGATTGCGCATCCAGTGACGATTGAATGTCATATGAGCTGAGGCGCCTGTATCTGCGACCCAAGACGAGATATGAGACTCAGAAGTTTCAGCAGAGAGGAGAGCACTTGCTGATGCAATGTAGGCAGCCTGGGGCACGTTAGAGACAGGCTGGGGGGCATTCTGGTGTGAGATAGAGGCAGAGGCAGCTGTGGTGGACAAAGGAGGGGGTAGTTGACGCATCAGCCTCTCCTTGAGGAAGCATTTGGCCTCAGTGTGTCCAAGACGAGAGCAGAAGTTGCATTTGGGGCAGTCAGAGGCCCTGGGAGTGGATGAGCTCGATGTGGAAGGAGTGTTGGACTGTGGACGAGATGTGGATGTGTTTTGTGTTATGTCTATTTGTGAGTTCAGCGTTGGAGCGTTCACTTTGCTGTGCCAGTACAATGCTCCGTAGAGTTGTTACTATATTTGGGTGTTGTGGTGTGTTTGTGGTGTTGATATTTCCGGCAGAGGAGCGACTTTTACCTTATTCTTAATTGCTCCTCTGCAGGTGTGTAGTAAATCATACTCTACTTGAATATAGTCTTAATTGCTCCTCTGCAGTCCCCTTGAGTCAAGGGTCCCTTATAGGTCGAGTTATAACATTTTGGGCGGCTCTGGGTGCAGCTGAGGATGCAGCGAACGCAGTGGAGGTAGAAGAGAGGTTGGTACGCGTCTGGTCCATGTTTCAGAGCGATTGGATCACAGATTGCTTGTCAAACTTGTCCAAGATGGAGATAGTCCGTACAATGTCGTCAAAGGAGTGTGGGAGCGCTCTAATGATGGCCATAACAGCCAGCTCATCATAGAGGTTGTTCAGGGTGAAGGAGGAGGGTGAAAGTGACTTAATAATGCGAATTTGCTCATCCACCCTGTTAATCAGTCCCTCCAGCGATTCAGCCTCCTGTTTTTCGACAGATAGCAGTGCATGGTATGCATTGAAATGTGGTGCAGTGCGCTGCTGAATGAAGGACGTCTTGAGGGTCTCCCAGATCAAAATAGGATCGTCTTCACAGTCCCTGATGAGCACCTTGATATCTTGAGACATGGCTGTCTTGAGGGCTCCAGCAGCTCGCTCTGCCTTGATCTCCCATCGCTCCAGCTTGTCTTCATCAACTGGGACAGCTGGGGTGATAATTTGGCCCCTAGAGTCCGTGATTTCGGGCTTCTCAGCTGGTTTCTTCTCTAGACCAGAGACCAGACACCATAGGCCATTGAGTTGAAGCCAGGACTTGATATCATCAGACCAGAGGCAATAATTTTCACTTGTAAGGAGAGGAATGGAGGAAATGGAGCTGTCCTTGGTGTAGACATGAAGGAATGTGTTGGTGGAGAGAGTGGGATGAACTTTGAAGGATAGGAGAGGAATGAGTGAAGGGAATGAGTTGGAATTTAAGGAGAGAGTAGGTCGACGTGTAGGGACGCGCAGTGTTCAGTATCGTCGCGGGCCAGGGCCCATAACCTGTTATAACTCGACCTATAAGGGACCCTTGACTGAAGGGGACTGCAGAGGAGCAATTAAGACTGTATTCAAGTAGAGTATGATTTACTACACACCTGCAGAGGAGCAATTAAGACTAAGGTAAAAGTTGCTCCTCTGCCGGAAATATCAACACCACAAATACACCACAACACCCAAATATAGTAACAACTCTACGGAGCATTGTACTGGCACAGCAAAGCGAACGCTCCAACGCTTCACTCACAAATAGACATAACACATAACACCTTCCAAGCCTTTCCTTGTACTAAACACTTCATTATTTGTAGTCACTGCAATGCCACCTGCTGCATGCATTCTTGTTTTGCCACAGCCTTCTGCAGAGTCTTGCCAACCCATCTGCTGTCTCTGCCTCCAGCTGTGCTGCCATGTGCATTTGCATTAATGGATTTCAAATCAATGACATTAGCCTCGCTGGTGGGGCTGAACCTCAGGAATGTAGGCCCAATCACAAAGGGACAAGTTTGCAACCAGTTGAAGCTGAGAATTTAGTGTCTTGTTTGACTTGTGCATCTCTCCAGTTGACCAGGAGTTCATAGGCTTTCAACTCAACTCTTGTGGTGGGCAGTGCAGCATGGGGGGCATAGTCTGGAAGGATGGGATCCTGGAGGGTAGGAGTGTTTCATCTTTGTTCACCACCTTGTCTCTTGCTGAGCTGGACCCCATCCACTGCCTCTCCCTTCTCTGCCTCCAGCCGCAATGTCTATGCTACTGCCACCCCTTCAACCATCACCTGAGCAGCCACCATCAAAAGCCAAACCTGCACCTACACCACTAACGTCGCCTTCCTGCAGGCACCACCCTCCTTACTTGAAATTCCCTCCAAACCCCCACCACATCATGCTGAGTCCAGTACTCCAGACAAAATGATGCTGCATGCATGCTCGCATGTGACTCACACAGATTCATTGCATGTGCCTATGGCCTAATCAACAACCTGTAGTGATGGACATGGGTCACACCATGGGTGACTTTTGGTCACACCGTAACTGCACCTGTCACACCTGCACCCGTTTCAACACCACACCCATGGCTACGGGTTCAAACCGCGGGAAATTTACAATAAACCACGGGTTGAACACCACATGTTCAACCTGTGGTACTTTATTAAATTATATACTATACTTTGCAAAAAAATGTACTAAATAGTACTAGAAATAGTAGTAAAGTAAGGTGCCAAGCAAACAGCTGCCACAGAATGAAGAATATCAACGCATGAGGCCAGCTGCAGATCCCTGAGAAGGTGCCGCATTGCGAGTGGGACAGCACAGGTGCAACAGCACACCCTGTCAGTTCCTGAGGTGGGTGGGGATGATGTCCTGGTTGGAGGGGCGTGCAGTGGGTGCAGGTGTGAGTGCAAGTGTGGCCGCAAATGTGCCAAGTGGGAAGAATGTGGTGGTATGAGGGGTGCATGGTGGGTGTGAGGGCAAGTGTGGGGGCAAGTGCAATGCTTGCAACCCCTTCTTCCATTCTTTCTGACATGAGTTTGCAAGGCCCCAGCAATTTGGGGCACGATTCCGATCCAAAGGCAAGGTGGCTGAGGCGCCATAGCCACACATGGTCAAGACCATGTGTGAGGCCAACTGGCCTGCACAAGAGTGGTCAACCGATGCTGAGCAGGCCCCTCCGAAGAGGGTAGCTACTGGTAGTCTTGAGGGGGTGCCTCCTTGGGAGGAGCATGTTGTGTCACAGAGCAGGCCCCTTTGAAGAGGGCCACTACCCATGGCCTTGAGGGGGCACCTCCTTGGGTGGAGGGCATTGCATCACCAAGGGAGTTTGGGGCCACAATCAAGTGCAGCTGAGGCTTCCCAACCACGCAAGGTCGAGACCATGTGTGAGGCCAACTGGCCTGCACAAGGGCGGTCGACCGATGCGGAGCATGCCCCTCCGAAGAGGGCAGCTACTGGTAATCTTGAGGGGGTGCCTCCTTCCTTGGGAGGAGTGTGTCATGTCATGGAGCAGGCCCCTCCAAGAGGGCTGCTACCTGTGGCCTTGAGGGGTGCCTCCTAGGGCAGAGGGCATTGCATTGCCAAGGGAGCCTGGGGCCACAATCGAGTGCAGCTAAGGCTCCTTGACCATGTGAGGGGGTGCCTCCTTGGGAGGAGGGTGTTGCATCATGGAGCAGGCCCCTCCAAAGAGGGCTGCTACCCATGGCCTTGAGGGGGCACCTCCTTGGGCAGAGGGGGCACCTTCTTGGGCAGAGGGCATCACATTGCCAAGGGAGCCCAGGGCCACAGTCAAGTGCAGCAGAGGCTCCCCAACCATGTATGGTTGAGACCATGTACAAGGCCGACTGGCCTGCACAAGAGCAGTTGACTGATGCACAGCAGGCCCCCTGAAGAGGGCTGCTACCTGTGGTATTGAGGGGGGCCTTGCATTACCAAGGGGGGACTGCCAACCGGGTCTTGAAGTGCAAGGGCTAGCCTTGGGGCTGGCAGTGCTGGGGCAACAATCTTGTGGGGGTTTGCCCTGGGGGTTGTGAGCAACTTGAGTTTTGTGTTTGTCACTCAAGCATCAGCAAAAAAGACAAAATACTTAACGTACTTAAATGTGCTTAAAATTACTTAAACACGATTTTTTAAGTACTCAAGTGCTAAGCAGTTAAGTAAAGTGTTTACTTGGCCAAGCCAAGTCCTCCTATTATTTTGGCTTATGTGCTTACTGTTTCAACTTAGTTTGCTTACCGCTCAACTTGGTCAACGACTTATTTACTTACTGCTCAACTTGGTTGGCTTTTTTTTTGGCTTATCAAGCCCACTAAGCAGTCCAAGTCCCCAAGTCCCCAAGTCCCCAAGTGGACTAAGCACACTAAGCAATAAGTTTTCAAATCTGTATATTCAACTAGCTAGAATAGGTATAATGCTAAACAATGCATAAACTGTGCTAAGTAGCAGCGGTGTCGAGGGGTCGAGGGAGGTTGAGGGGTTGAGGGGTCGAGGGAGGATGAGGGGTTGAGGGAGGACAAGGTGCGTGAGGTGAGGGCACGTGGCAGGCGCTGCCGCGCTGGCAACCTCATCAATGAGTGCGCTGCACTTGAGCACAGGGGAACAGGGAATGGGCGACGGGAGACAGGCAACGGGCAATGAGACGGGCAATGGGCAATGAGATGGGCAATGGGCAACGAGACAGGCAACGGGAGATGGGAGATGGGCAATGGGCAACGGGAGACGTGCCATCAAAGCTGGAGAACGAAGACATGTACACATGGGTGACGCTGCAGGGGAGGGCTCGCCGAAGTGCATTAGTGCAGGACCTGGGGTGGTAGAGCATCAGCATGCGAGACAAACAAGGGAAGGAAGGGGGTGCTTACATAGTCAGAGACATGCTCAGTGGTTGGGCGGGAGCTCGTCAGGGAGGACCACGACGACTGTGGTATTGGCACGGAGAGGGCCGATGTCCTTCAGGTCCAGCGAGGGGAGTGCACCAAGTACACGCAAGCTGGGGTGGGTCGCTGCAGGAAACGGTTGGATCAGAACTGTTGTCAATCAAAAAAATGCACACCTAAGCTCAGGGTGAGGAGCCACCCGCAGTGGCGCATGCTGACGCAGGCAGTAGCGCATGCGCCAGGCAGCGGGAGGCCACGAGCGAAGGGGGGCAGTGCGAGGGCAAGGGCGTGGATAGGGGGGCCGGGGACGTGCGTGAGCAGCTTCATGCTGCTGCTGGGCGTAGAGGGGACACTACATAGTTGCCATCCACATGTCAGTTTACTTTTCCTAAAAAAAAGGTGAACTTACTTGGTGGGGAGAGATGGGAGAGAGTTACAAGCGGTCAAATTCAACAGTGTTCAACTTGAACATGTCACATGACACAGTATTCTCATTCTTGAGGGCCGGCCAGCTTGAGGCCTTGTGAGGACTCGACAGTGTCGTTGTTGTTGTTGTCGCCTGCCTGCGGTCAGCCTCAAGTGCGGAGACTCTGCTTCTCTGTCCTTCCTTCCCTCTCCTTCCATCTTCCTGTTTTTCCTGACAACTGAGCCCATATGGCTACTCAATCCGAGTCCTCCTCATCTCAGGCAGTCTCACAGCCACAATCGTCGTCTCCAAAACATCCTTCAAAGTGTTCCCTCTTCGCCCGATCTTCCCCCAAACCTTGGTCAAAAAGTAAGGAAATCAAGTCAACCGCTCCTCCAGACACAAAGTCGGCTAGTCCGTCCCAGTCGTCACAACCCGACAATCCTCCGAACGCCCCCCCCGCTCCTGGCGCCCCTGTTGCCCCCACTCCCTCGTCCTCCCTTTTGAGCTCTTACCCTGCCACGTCCAATCTCACCGCGAGCACATAGCAAGGCCCTCCCGTCACTGGCCCACAACCTCCAGCCGACCAGGCCTCCTCCACTCAACCTGTGACGACGCCCTCAACCACCGTGGCATCACTCCCAGGACCTTGATGGCAGTGTCCTCCCTCCTGAACAAACGAACGAATGCAAGCACGCCCATCAGGAAAACGGCAAAATGCTGAATGCTTCTTAATGCTTCTTAATGCTTCTTTATTGCTCTTATTAAGCAGCGTGCCCTTCTTAATAAGCGGATAAGAGGCATTAAGAGGCATTAAGAAGCATTCAGCATTTTGCCGTTTTCCTGATGCAGTGGGTGTGCCCCAAGGATAGTGTATTGCCTGGAGACAGTGGAGAGTGGCGAGTGTTGCTTGAACTGTTGTGGGTTGAGGTGTGCAGCATGATGGGCAATGTGTGGGATGTGCTGCATGTGCGGGTGCAGTTGTCTGGTGGTGCACAGAGTGGTTATTCGCAAGTGAACAGCAATGGGCACAGAGCAGTTTCACAGATGGTGAGCTCCTGCATGCCCATGCACTGCTCGTTGTGTTCCTCCCTGCATCCTTTCTGGCCAGCTGCTCTGCATACAACATTGGTGTGAGACAGTCTAGAAAGCCTTGGGGATAAATCAATGATGACTCTGCCCACAACATCATCACTCTCAAAGACGCGCTCTCCGCATCGGCGGTGGCCAAGCCTGAGGGGATGATAGAACTGGAACCCGAACGAGGTGATGTCATCAGTCATGGGTAGGGGTAACCCAGGGGCAGCACTCTCAAGATGAACCAGGGACATAGCTTTGATGTAGTGGCGGCGGCAGGTTGCTGGGAGCAGGGACGGCAGGTGTGGGGACTGCCGAGCGAGACAAGAGCGCACCCTGCAGCGTGGGTGAGTGGGCATGGGAGGAGGAAAATGGTGCTTTCGGAGGCTGCATGGAGGGCTGAGAAGTGGTTACCATGCATATGTGCAGGGGGGATGGTGGTTGTTGCAAACCTAGGCACGTCAAGGATATTTCCCAACAGCTACGCCACAAGAGACGAGTTTAATGTCCTGAGAGGGGTACAAGATAGGATGAAGATAGAGGAGTAGACTGGAAGAGGTGGTATCGCAGTGTGGTCCCGCTCATGCAACCTGTTTAGTTGCAACTTGCTCTACCTCGGTTGTAAATACAAGTGAATTGTCTGAGGGCGTCTCTACTAGACGCTTGTCCTTATATACATGGGTACTTTAGGGCTGGTCTTTAGAAGCGTGATCTAGTACTGTAGTCACTAGCCAATCATCAAATCGCAAGGAATGGTGCCATCTCTAGCGGTTTTACTAATTGCTGAACCTTGTTAGTAATTGCACAGTCGGGTTAGTCATGTGCATCAGGTGACTGTGCTGGGGTCATGTGACTGTGTGTCATCATGTGATCTAGTCCTGGAAGGGGTCATGTGATCTGGTGCGGCTTCCGTTTCTCTGGTTTCTCCATGTATTCATCTGGCAAGAAAGGTTTACATAAGTTGTGCGAGCCTGTTACGTGAGCTGGACTTGCATGTTGCTTCTCTGGGGTTTCTGGGTGGAATTACTGGTCAACAACAAGGGGGAATCGCAAGCTCGGGATAGTGTTGGACATGGGTTCAGGTAAACCCAAGGTGTTCAGGTCATGGGGTCCTCGGGTACGGGTGTGGTCCCTGGGAATCTCAACCTGGGCAATACCGTGACCCGTTCAATGGTGTCACAGGTTTGGACAGGTTCTGCCCAACCACCAGCCCTCAACATCCCAATGCCCCATCGCCACCCACAAGAGCGCTGCCACCTGCCCCAACCACAACACCGCTGACACTCCTCAAGACCCAGACCTCGACAAACAACGCAAGTCACTTGCAACCCCCAAGGCAACCCCCATCGACCCGGTTGGTGGTCGCCTTGCACATGGCATCGACCGTGCATGGTAACATGGTCGCAGTGCCTTAGCCACACTGACTGTGGCTCCAGGCCCCCTTGGCAATGCAAGGACCACAGGTAGCGGCGGCCTGCTCCACATTGGTCGGTCACTCTTGTACAGGCCAGTTGGCCTTGCACATGGTCTTGACCATGTGTGGTTGGGGAGCCACAGCTGTACTTGATTATGCCCCCAGGCTCCCTTGGCAATTTGATGCCCTCCATCCAAGGAGGTGTCCCCTCAAGGCAATGGGTAGCGGCCCTCTTTGGAGGGGCCTGCTCCACGACACGACACCCTCCTCAGGAAGCTCCTCATCCAGCTCGCCCTTGGACTCATGCTCCAAACCATTGGGGGCCCTTCCAGTGCGTGCCCTCAATTTTGGCCACGTCCCCTTGGCAACATGACGGCCCCCTCCTTAGGAGGCTCATCCTCAGGACCACAGATTGTGGCCCTATCCAGGGTCGCCCGGTGTGCTTCAGTTGGTCACTTGTGTGCAGGCCAGTTGGCCTTGCACATGGCCTCGACTGTGCATCGCTGTGGCGCTTCAGCCAGCTCACCTTCATTAGAATCGTGGCCCCAAATCGCTGGGCCTTCCAAAGGTGTGTCAGAAAGAACGGGAGGGGTTGCAAGCGTGGCCGCACTTGCCCTGGCACCTGCCATGCACCCTTCCCACCACCATGTCTTCCCGCCCGCCTCGGCACACTTGTGGCCACGTTCGCACTCACACCCGCTGTGCACCCTTCCCACCAACACTAGGGTGTAACATGGGTCACACCGTACCTGCACCTGTGACACTGTACCTGCCACAGGTATAGTGTTTATATTGCAGGTATTGAAAATGGTAAGTATAAAAACACCATGGTACTAGTACCGTGGCACAGACCCGCAGGTATGACCAACAGAAAAGATATATTTACTGTCATTTGCATGGGAGTCTGCGCATGTGACATTTTGAATAAAAATTTCCCCATATTTTCTGATCATCATATCTCCTCCAGTTCTCAATATTATCACTAGTGCTTTAGAGGCTGGGTATATGTATACTAGTTCTAGTTGCAAACCGAATTTGGTGGTCTGAATCCTCACCATTCAAGACCTAGTTTGTGGCCTTCCCCTCCCTGTTCCGAGTTCTCTTTAGAGAATGAGGTTTTAAAGCC
>WTXF01000340.1:0-23580 GCA_022496215.1 Russula brevipes | reverse complement strand
CGCAATCCATTGCATGAGGCGGCGGGGTCTAAGTCCTCAGAAGTCACGGAGGTCGTACGAGCGCTTATCGAAGCGGGCGCAGATCCGACGGCCCAGGACAAGGATGGGTGCAATCCATTGCATCATGCGGCGTGGTCCTCGTCCTCACAAGCCATGGAGGTCGTACAAACGCTTATCAAGCGGGCGCAGATGCGACAGCCGAGGACAAGCATGGGCGCAATCCATTGCATTTGGCGGCGGAAGTCTGAGTCCCCACAAGCCATGGAGGTCGTACAAATGCTTATCGAAGCGGGCGCAGATGCGATGGCGCAGGACAAGCATGGGCATACCCCATTACAAAGGCATTATACATGAGACATGGGGCTGTTGCAGGGCTCCTTCGCAGGCATGGCACATATCGCAAGGGCAAGGGGGTTTGAGATTTTGAAAAAAAATAGTTTAAAATACCACGGGTCAGTTCTTTTTCCGAAAATGCTGCTGGGAAGGGAACTAAGTACGTAATCAGATATCGGGAAGGATAAGGATTCCCAATGGAGCAGCCACATCTGCCTCCGCCTCTGTCACCATCCATCTATCCTCCTTAATCATATAAAGGGATTTGCGTCTGTGATTCGTTGAGTGTTGAAGAACACCGGGGGTGTCTCCATGTCAGAAAGTCCAACTGAGATCTTGACTGAGATGTGATCTTGTCCAAGAGTTTGGCCTGCTGACAAATCCAAATATCATTTTTCGAACAAGACAAAGAACGTGTCTGGATATGCAAAAAGGTAAATTACAGGGTCGAGAGAAGGGGCGAGTGAAAATAAGTAGGCTGCTGTGTGCGCAGGAAACATCGGCGCATCGGCGCACTGGGGAGGGAAGCGCGGCGTGAGCGACGCGAGGAGCAAGAACGCCACAAGGGGTGTGCCTCGCGGAGCAGCGCGCGCCAGCTGTTATCGAGAAGGAAAATGATAGACACAAGATATGACGTATTCCAGTCAATTGCTCATCCATGCAGACAATACGAAGGGTTTTCACCTTGACAGATCTTCAGCGACGTCGAAACGACGGATATGTGCGCAAAGGCGATGCCAGGCTGGTCAGTCGGAGTGGTCAACCTCATCACGACGCGAACTCCGAAAAATTCGCGGCTTCTTTTTTTGCCGAGACACTACGCGGTCCCTTTGAGAAAGCCACAAGCCAGTTCTCCAAAGATCTGGATCCCGGTTGAAGCCCCCATCAGGAATGAATGAATCATGCGGCTGAGCGAAAATCTCTTTCCGAAAACGACACGAAGGGGAGCTCTGGCTCACGACTGTCTTGCAGCCGAGAGCGTCAGACATGAAAAAAGCAACGGACAGACGTGCATAATGAAACACGGACTCTTCCCGGGATCCTAACGCCGGAAATGATGGCACCTGATCCTGATCGAGGCACGACTCGTGGAAGGCCACTGGGTACGCTACAGTCATGCGGAGCGTCTCCTTGATGACGGCGGTCTGCTCCGCTCGTGAAGAAAAAGCCCGAGTCAAACACGCGAATACACTTGCCAAGAATGGAGTTTCTCGAGGACCCATAGGCGGGGGGGGTTGGTCAAGCACAGGCCACGCGCCGCGCACCTCGTCTACCAGCCTCTGCTTCGCGTCAGGACTGCGCAATAGAGAATAGGCACCATTCATGAGCGCGGTCCCGACGGTGTGAGACTCCTACGAAGAGAACCTGTGCTTCATCCAGAAGTTGTGATTCTGTGAGGGTGCGATGTCCCTTGTTGACCTCTGGGTTTAGGAATTCACTGTACATAGTGCGGTATGATGCATCGTCCAACGACCTCAGATTTCGCAAGATGTTTTTGATCCGGGGTTTGAGCGCCTAAAAGAAGATAATCTTTTACGGGACGCGATAATGACGTCAGACACTTAGACTCACCTTGAACACAATCAAACCCTCCATGCTATGGAGGGAGATGACCATGAGGATTGATGATGGAAGTTATGTAGTATCTCAGCGAAGACTGAAGAAAAATTCCTCAGTGTGATGGTAGGCATCGCTACGTCAACGCCTTCAACGATATCTCCACGAAAATCAGGAAAGGATAGTTGGTCAAAGGAAGTACCGAATAAGAAATTGGTGATCGTGTCTGAACTGAAACATTGGAAGCCGTAGAGATTGCTGGAATTGCCTGCGCGCAGCTCAGTGTCAGTAAGCGAATGAGTTGAATGAGCTCACCAGCGGCATGTCGCTCTCTGAGCGCGTCACAGAAACGATCTAGCTAACGACATAGATAGGCGTTCAACATGTGCAGAGAAGCATAAATCGTACTCGGCCCGGATAAGGTGTTGCAGCTCTGAAATTACTCGTTTGGAAAACAGACTAGAGACCAAGGACCTCCTGGGCTTCGATTTGAGGTAATCGGTTTGCGCGAAGAAGGCCTTGTCCGCGTCAAAGCCCCGGTAAAATTAATAGTCCTTGTCCCATTTGTTCTGTGCGTCGTATATTTCATTATACACTGTCGGTCTTGCAAAATGGAGCTTCAGGGATACGCAGGAGTGGGCACCGATTCCTACAGCGACTTCCGAAATACCTGGCACTTTGTTAAATTTTTCAGACTAGGGCTGAGATTGAATGTGGTTCGGCAGCTTATGCCGACATGTTTTTCTCACATAAAAAATAATGTTGTAAAAGAAAAGTTATCAATAATTATATGTACAGTACTGATAACCTCAACTTCTGTATGATAACTTATATTCTAATAATTTCGCCTTGACTTAACTACGAACTCAGCCGTCAAACTTGGAAGCCCGCAAAGATAAATATAGGTAAACAAGGGCAAGTTATTTCGGAAGTCGCTGTAACAGAATGAATGCGCGCTATTTACCTCGTTCGGGGCGATTCGGATGATGTCACCTGGTCAGGGTCAATACGACGACCAGAAGAGGGCCAAGATGAGAAGATACCATATTTCTGACGATACTCCACGCGCATAGTAGAGAGACTGATCCCTCGGCCAAGCTGCATGTACGCAAGCCACCACCTCATACTTACGGCACCGGGCGATCCAGGGAAGCAAGAGAGGGGGTGGAAGAAAACGTTGTAGATGACGCAGAGAAATCCATAAAGTAGCCATCCGGAGGTCATTGTGAGAATCCCTTGCTAAAAGGAAGGCGGTAAGAGATGGACATACATGGGGGTACGGGTAACTCACAGTCACAGGGCAGGCTAGCAGGCGAATAATGGGATCGAGTGGTATTACGCCCCGCCTGCCTCATGGCTGATGCGGCGCTGATGGCTGCTGCTGGTGAGCGTGTCCGAAAATCAATTGGAGGCATTGTCCGCCTCCGAGTCCGTTGCTTCATCTTACTCGGGACATCTTACTTTCGGGTCGGGTTGACCGCTCCTTGATTGGAAGTGGCTTGGGATACGGTCATGGGTGAAATTGACGCACGCCCAGATCGATAATTCGGCACATCATAGAGGTTCACAATAAAAAAAGGCGTGTTGAAATTAGAAGCGAACACGCGGAACTCGGACATCCGGATAGATCCGAGTTGACGCGTTGACGTCGTTCCTTTCTTTTCTCTTCTCCAATGGTATCTTCTGTGTTCGCGCCGCGTTCCAACCACCAGGAATATAAATATTGTGCATTTCCACCTCGGAATGGTTAGTTTCCAAGAAAGTGTTGTGCTCTTGGGTCGAGTCTGACACCATGAGATCCGAGGCTCAGTAGCTCGAACCCCAACTCGAACCTGAATGAACGAAGGAGCAGGTAAGAGTCAATATATTTCTGTCACAGCTCGCAGATATATACTATGATCTACTATAGTATTCCACTGTAATATAAAGTGCTGCGACCATCGTATATCTGGTCCGTGGTGGGACATGTGGAGGACAGTGGAAGACCGCGTATGGTGATATGGGTGGAAAGAAGAGTAGTGAAACGTGTCAGACATCGATATCATCGATTATGGGCGAGGACACACGGAAGGGTTGTGTCAGCGAACGTCGCAGCGAATGTAATACTGTACTTAGTTGCAGATAGTTCAGCGGCAGAAATTGGACTGGAAAACACGGACGTCGCCCTATTACGAAACAGTGGAGCAATACAATGAGAACTCAGATTAAGGGTGGAGCGATTTCGGCAAAGTACATTACTACTGTATGCCCTGCCAGCACAGACAGTCGAAAGTGAACTAAATTGCCAAAAAAAATGCAGAAACATCTTGAGAAACATTAAACATGATTGCCCTGTTGGGGCACGAGTGCCCTGACGTCACGACATCGATGGTCGAAGGGGCACGTGCGATCACGCGCGGACTATAACTTGGGGTTGCACTTGGCACCCATAAGATCCCTCAGTTGACTTTATACTGTTCGTCACTGAGGGTAAGTAACATTACGCACGCTACGCTCTACTGTACTGAAGTCTGGCCCAGGCAACCGCGGGTCAGGTAAATATGAGTTGACTTTATACTGTTCGTCACTGAGGGCAACCGCGGGTCAGTTCTTTACAGGTTATGGGCCCTGCCGCCCGTTTGTGATTACAAACGCCTGACCCGAGAACGAAATCCCAACCGCACTTCATTTACTCATAAGGCGACCACATGGCGCCCACTACTCGCTCAGGATCAAACTCTAATGCCGGAGGAAGTGCTGATGCTCAAGGACCGGACCCCCCCGATGCCAACCCCCCTAACCCTAACAACCCTGACCGCCCAGAGTCCACGAGGGGGCCTGGTAACGTCCTCATGACCGAACGCTTCATGACCGACACATCCTGGCCCAAAGATCTCATCCTCGACATCAATAAATCGAACTGGACACAATGGAGCCGGCAGATGGGAATCTCCACCGCTGGGCGAGGCTTCACCACATACCTTGATGGGACCCTGAAGTGTCCCGACGTTAACACTCACCCCACGGCGTACTGGATCTGGCTCAACAATGATCGCTCCCTTCGGGCGTTCATTCTCAAAAATATCGCCCCCGACGATTATGAACTGATCGAACCCGTCTGCGACGACGGCGCTCATGCTATGTACCAGAAACTCCGCGAGCGACACGAGCAACTGGGACTCTACGATCAAGTCCTCCTAATCAAAAGGGCGATGGAAATGCGGTTCGATGCGACAAAGAACCTCGAAGACACCATCATCGAGCTTCGGAGCCTCCACAAACGCATCATAAGCATGGGCACCATGGACGCGGACAACCTCTTCACTGTCTTCCTCGTGAATGCGCTTGGAGACGACTTCCCTCAACTCCAGTCCAGCATCCAGTCCATGTCCACTAACCCTGGCTTCTCTTCTCTCTCTGTCACTCGCCGCATCCAGGAGGAGAATAAGCTCCTTCGAAAACGAGAAGCACAGGGCCTACCGGTCACTTCTGTCACAGCCCTATCTGCTGTTGGCCAGGATCGCGGACGACCTCCCTGCTCCAATTGCAAACGCAGCAATCACCTCACTGATTTTTGTATCCTGCGCGGGGGTAAGATGGCCGGACGTACTATTGAAGAGGCTCGCGCCGCACAACGTGCCGCATCCTCGAGGGGCGGCCGACCCCCAAGGGTTGCGTCTGCTCACACGGCGACGCCTACAGCGTCCATTACCACTGTCGAAAACGCAGGTTCAAACAATTCCTCCATCGCGCCGTCCCCGGTACCCACTCCTTCCATCTCACGTGCGCCAACACCGGGGCCGATCGTCCTGAACAACGTCACATATATTCCACAGACCACCAACCCCTCTGTGGCCATGACTGCGGTCACGTCCCCAACGGTTTGGCAACCCCAAACGGCCACTCTACATGACCCTGGTACCGACATGTGGGAATACCATGCCTTCTGTGCTACCGTCGATGACTCAAGGGCTTCTGTCGACTGGACCAAATACTCCCGCCCCTTCGACACTTCCACAATCGACGTTGCCCCTTCTGCCTTCACGGCTTCCCACCCCGTCGCCGACAACCTCGATGACTGCCATTTCGCGTTCGACACCGCAGCCACGTGCCATATTTCCCCCGAACGCTCAGACTTCAAAACGCTGCGTCCAATCCCGAATCACCCTGTAAAGGGGCTGGGGGACGCCTGCGTCTACGCCATCGGCATCGGCACCATCGAACTGCGCATGGCCGCCGGTCACACCCTCACACTCCACAACGTCCTTTTCGTCCCGGCGTCCACAATACGCTTGCTGTCGGTGCTCACTCTCAACCGCTCTGGCCGGTTCACAACCCACTTCGACTCAGACTCGTGTTGGGTCACCAACCACGCCGGCGCCACCGTCGCCCGTGGCCTCGTGTCCCGCGAACGGGAGCTCTATTTCCTTACCGCCAAAACTGTCCGGGTGACTCACAAACGCGCATCATCTGCGTCTGCCTTCTTTAGCTCCTCTCCGGTGCCTAACGTTGAAACGTGGCACCGCCGCCTTGGCCATTGCAACATCCGGACCGTCGTTGACATGGCCCGAAACCAAGTTGTCGCAGGTATGACTGCCGACCTCTCCCATGTCCCCCAAAGTGTAACCATTGTATCCTTGGAAAGCAAACGCGTTCGCCGGTGCCTAAATCTCGTTCTCATCCAAAATCATCAAAACCTTTAGAAAAAGTATTTGTGGACCTCTGTGGTCCCATGTCTGTCGCTTCCCGTCTGGCCGCCTGTATTCCATGAATGTTATTGATGACTTCTCGAGTTACGTCTGGAGCCTGCCATTGAGAAATAAGTCCGATGCCGCCCCTGCCCTAAAAGCCTGGGCCGCCGCCGTGCAAACCCAATCTGGCCACAAGCTGAGGCAGCTTGTCACTGACAATGGCGAACTCGTTTCCAAATCCATGACTGACTGGTGTTCCATCAACGGCGTCACACACTTCTTGACAGCTCCACACACGTCTGCCCAAAACGGACGTGCCGAGCGATTGCACCGCACCATTTTAGACAAAGCGCGCACCATGCGCATCGCGTGCAACGCTCCCGCCAATCTCTGGGACGAGTTCTGCGCAACTTCTGCGTACCTCACAAACTTCACGGCTACTGCCTCCCTAAACGGGAAAACTCCTTACGAGTTTTGGACTGGCCGTGTCCCCGATGTGTCCCACCTTAGGGAGATCGGTTGCCAAGCATTTGCGCTGATCCTCTCCCCAAACCCAAAAATTTCGACGCGCTCCACCCCTTGCGTCCTCATTGGCTACGCCCCCCTCTGCAAGGCCTATCGCCTGTGGGACCCTGCCTCCAGTCGAATTCTCAACTCTTACCACGTCTCTTTCATCGAGCACCTACAACAACTCCCTTCTCCGCTCCTACCTGGCACAATTGTACAGCCTGATAGCACGTCCGGACCCCCATCGTGGGGTAGCGTGCCCGAACCTTTAACTGCGTCCGGATCCTCCTTGGATAGCGCAGAGCCTACAGCAGACCCCCCCTCAAGCGTGTCCGGATCCTCTTTGGATAGCACGCCGCCTCCATCTGACTCCCACACCTCCCGTCGCGCATCCAGCCGCACTCGTTACCCTACTTCCCGGATGCTAACAAACGACGGCCTTCAACCATCTCGCCGACTCGCTAGTGCAATCGACGGCGCCTCCGCGTCTACCGCTCGGCGTCAGGAGGAGCGCGATCACCAGCGGCCCGACTCCCAAGCGCACTCATACACCCAGGCCTTTATATCCGAATTCTCCCCCCTCCGGGACTCGCACGACTTATTCCCCCTCGATATCATCAATGATTCAGAACCCACCATTGACGAAGTCTTGTCCGCTATTGCCGACGGCACGATGGAACCGGAAGTCGACCCGGATGATGAACCGAAATGGGCCGATGCCATTGCCTCCCCAGAACGCGAATACTGGATTGCCGGAGGCCGGGACGAACTGAAAAGCCTCGAGGACCTCAAAGTATTCGTACTGGTCCCTCGGTCTGAAGTCCCGCGGGGTCAGCGCCCACTCAAAGGCAAACTAGTTTGCAAACGCAAGAGAGACGACACAGGCCGCGTGGTCCGCTACAAAGTGCGCTACGTGGCGAAAGGCTACGCCCAGCGGTATGGAATCGATTATGATAAAACAACGGCCCCAACTGCGCGCCTCGAATCATTCCGCGCAATTCTACACCTCGCCGCCAGCCTTGGGTGGGACATCCAACAGTACGATATAAAGACCGCTTTTCTCCACGGGGTTCTCCCTGAGGAGGAGACGATGTACATGGAACAACCCCCTGGCTTCGAAGCGACAGGAAAAGAAGACTGGGTCATGCAACTGATGAAGAGTATATACGGCATGAAGCAAGCCAGCCGGATATGGAACAAAACATTCCACAAAGCAGTGTCCGACTGGAAGTTCGAACGCATGGCTGCCGAATGGTGCGTGTACCGACGCGAATCATCCACGGGGACCGTGATATTCGCTGTCCACGTCGACGACATCATTTCAGCTGGCTCCACCCCAGCAGAGAACGAACGCTTCAAGGCAGAACTGCGTTCGAAGTGGGAGATCTCCGACTTAGGTCCCGCTAGGTTCGCCCTCGGCATTGCCATCACGCGCGACATCGAACGCATGGCTGCCGAATGGTGCGTGTACCGACGCGAATCATCCACGGGGACCGTGATATTCGCTGTCCACGTCGACGACATCATTTCAGCTGGCTCCACCCCAGCAGAGAACGAACGCTTCAAGGCAGAACTGCGTTCGAAGTGGGAGATCTCCGACTTAGGTCCCGCTAGGTTCGCCCTCGGCATTGCCATCACGCGCGACATGAAAACGCGCACCATCGGTCTCTCACAGACCGCACTTATTGACCGCGTAGTGGAGCAGTTCGGACAGAAGGACGCCCACACCAAAGACACACCTATGGTCGGAGGACTGCGACTTGAGCGCCCCGACAAATCCTTACCGGTCCCAACAGAGATCGAAGACTGGGTCAAGAAGACACCATACCGCTCCCTCGTCGGGAGCCTCATGTACATCGCGATCGGCACACGCCCCGATATCGCCTACTCTGTCGGGCGACTCGCCTCCTTCCTAGACTGTTATAGGCCCGAACATTGGGAGGCAGCAGTCCGCGTCGTACGTTACCTGAAGGGGACACGAACCCTCCAATTAATACTAGGCGGGGACAACCCAATCAGCCTGATCGGGTACTCAGACTCCGATTATGCCAACTGCGTGACGACCAGCCGGTCCATAGGCGGATACTGCTTCAGCCTTGGGTCCGGGATGATCTCATGGAGCTCCCGAAAGCAAAAGACAGTCGGCGACTCCTCGTGCTACGCAGAGTACATCGCCCTTCACGACGCGAGTCACGAAGGGGTATTCCTACGACAGTTACTACTAGGGCTGAAGGTCCTACCACCGGGACCGACGCCCCTACTCTGCGACAACGACGCCGCATCAAGATTGACTGAGGACCACATGTGGCACTCAAGGGTCAAACACATTAGGGTCAAGTACCATTACGTGAGGGAGCAGGTCAGTGAGGGGGAACTCGAGGTTCGCCGCGTGCCCTCGAACGACAACACAGCAGATATCCTTACGAAATCCCTGGGAAGGGGAGACTTCCTGAAGTTCAGGCAGTATTTGGGACTGGACACAACGGTGGGAGGTGACAATTGAAACTCTGATTCGTACTTTACTCTACATTACTCTACATACGATATGATGACCATACGACGTCGAGGAGGAGTGTTGGGGCACGAGTGCCCTGACGTCACGACATCGATGGTCGAAGGGGCACGTGCGATCACGCGCGGACTATAACTTGGGGTTGCACTTGGCACCCATAAGATCCCTCAGTTGACTTTATACTGTTCGTCACTGAGGGTAAGTAACATTACGCACGCTACGCTCTACTGTACTGAAGTCTGGCCCAGGCAACCGCGGGTCAGGTAAATATGAGTTGACTTTATACTGTTCGTCACTGAGGGCAACCGCGGGTCAGTTCTTTACATGCCCTTCGTGGTCTGGAACCTGGAGAGATGATGTCTCAGGGGAGAGAGATCGACAGCCATGACGAGGCCAGAGCCGGAGTCAGCATGCGAAGGGAGCAGGGACAAACGGACGGCTGGGGGGCAAGCCAGCAAGGTCGCTCAGAAGGAAGGGACGCCAGAGGTCACGTGAAGATTGGCCGCGGGAAACCCGGAATCATCAGCTGGAAAGCCCTCTGGCGGTCAGAAGTTTAGGAACCCAAGTCTTTATACCCGCGGGACTGGATATCACGGAGTCGCAAGAGTGCCCGCGGCAAGGGCCAGCTCCTCCTCTTCGGAACCTGACGAAACTCAGGCAGGAGATATGATTTGCGCGCCCGGGAGCGTCATCACAATTGCGTCATCAGCCCGCGCAGTACCCTTGTTGTGAACACCGGGGTTCGCAGTCCGAATGTAATACATGGCAAACGGCTGAGTGTCGAGGACCGAGACGGGGAAGTTGTACTTTGTCAAGGGGAATGAGAAGCATCCGCGTGACGTCTAATGCGACGCTGCGTTCACGAATGACAGAATATGCTCGACCTGGACATGCGCAGGCAGGGGTCAAGGTCGCTCAAACTGCGGGATTCCGTAGTCGAGATAAAGGACATGACAGACAGGCTTGGAAAAAAGGGAAGGGAAAAAGCGGAAACGCAGGGTCGGTGGGTAGGCGGACACGGCTTGCCGAGCCCCAGCGGAACGAGGCCACATTGAATCCACTTCTCTCAGAACTGCGCCTGCCATCGGCACTCTGTCCTGACCAGCCTGACCTTCTGCTGTGCGGGCGGTGTCACTTGCGTTGTCTCTGTTTCGTTTGGGCGGCTATCGATACGGTTGGGTGTTGGGTGGTGCACATCCGCCGTCCCCCACTCACCACAGTTTGTGCTCCACCGATCCCATCCACCCTCTTTCCCCATACAACCTGTATACATGGCTGCTATCTCTGAACCTTCTATGTTCCGATCATTATTTCAGTCTGCTTTGGAGGAGTACGAAAAACAAACAGGGATACATCTCGTAGGACACTCACTCGCCGTCCAACTCGACCACTACCACTCTGTTGAGTCTATCACAGAGCTCCTTCATGATCAAGCTCCCCTTTCCTCCAATTCCGAAATGACAACAAGCTCGTGACAGTGCTCAACCATACTGTCCAAGCAGCACTTCACATTCTGTTCAGCACTCCGACCCTTGGCGGGGCTTTTGGTCTCGTATGTCGAAATTGTTGATGGGCTCTACATCACTTGTCCCTCACACTTCTTCTCCAGCAGGTCCCGTTTGTGAAAGCGATACTTACTGGTATTGGAGCCCTCCTTTCCGTGCGTATCTCCACATTTCTTACCGACAAGTCCTCGTGACATTCAGCTTGTATAGGTGTTCAAGGTGGCAATGCGAGCTACGATGCCCTCGTCGAGCTTTTAGAAATGATCTGCAACTTTCTCAGGCAACTCGAAATCTATACGGCGATCACTCCTACGCCGGCCATGACGGAAATAGTTGTCAAGATATTGGTCCAGTTGATCTCCGCACTTGCCTGGCGACAAAACAAGTCAATCAGGGTCGACTGAGTGAGTCCATCGTTGAAGATAGATAAATGACTAGACTCAATGGGGCGCAGAGAAATGCATAAAGAAGCTTTTCGGGGAGAACGACGTCGAGATGGTTCTTGATAGACTAGAAAGGCTGACCCTTGATGAATCTCGTGTGGCTGCAGTGCAGACGCTCGAGGTTGTCCATGGGCTTGCCAAGAATTTGAGGGAGGTCTTGAGCGGTGAGCGAGTCTTACTTTGTTTGCCATGTGCTCTCCACAGAACATCTATCTGGTTAGATCGAGAAGCATCGACATACGACATCCAGAAAGCTCTAGGTCGGTTTATTTTCTGACGAGACGGGTGGCGCGAACCTGACTGGGTTGTTAGAAATGATGCAGCAACTTGTGAACGGCATGAACGAGTCAAAACGTCCGTTTCTTCTTATTGATGTTTGGACTAGGAATGCTGAAATTGTCTGTCTGACAGGTGAGCACCGGCGACGGAATGTCCAACGTTGGCTTTCTCCACCAGATCCGTGGAAAAGCTACAACATCGGACGTGAAACGCACCACAACGGAACAGCACAATGGTTCATCCAGGGCGACACATTCGCAAAATGGAAATCATCGTCTTATCCTCTTCTCTGGATTCATGGAAAGCGTGTGTACTGCTTTCTTTGAGCTTTCAGTGTCATTGCTGAGCGCGATCTCATAGCGGGAGCGGGAAAGAGCTTGCTGTGGTAGGTTAACTTTCCAATAATTTTATTCTTGGACCTCATACTGGCACTGGCAAGTTCATCGATTATCGAAGAGATCGATGGCATGCGCAAGTCTGGATTAGCTTCGCTAGGATTCTATTATCTCGACTTCCGAGATGACGAAAGAAGCACCGCCGCGGGTTACTGTCCTCGTTACTCTTCCAGCTTTCTGATCAGTCCGACACATACTGCGACATCCTTTCCCATGTTGATTCTATGCCAACTCCCAGCGACAGTGACCTTGCGCGATGTCTGGAAGCCATGCTCCGATCCCCAGGGCAAGCGCCAGTTTACCTAGTTATTGACGCGCTTGACGAGTGTCCCGGTTCCTCTGACGCACCATCGCCCCGTGAAAGTGTCCTGAAGCTTGTGAAGCACCTTGCTAACCTAAGGCTTCAAATCTGCGAATATGTTTAACCAGTCGGCCTGAAGTCGACATCAAGGCGGTCCTCGACGATTTGGAGTTCCGTTCGATTTCGCTTCAGGACGAAGAGGGACAAAAGCAGGACATTCTCGATTACATCACGTCGGTTGTTCACTCGGATCCGAAGATGCAAAAGTGGAGAGCAGAAGACAAGAAGCTCGTCATAGATGAGCTCTCACGAAAAGCTAACGGGATGTGAGTTGCGGAATGATGATGGTTATCGATGCCAGCTGATTACGTGGTCGTAGGTTCCGTTGGGTATTTTGCCAATGGGACTTCCTGCGGCGTTGCCCCCCTGCACGTATTGAAATTGAACGTGCTCTTGCGGAATTACCGAAGACGCTCGACGACACATATGAGCGCACATTGCTCGAGATCGGCGAGGCCAACTGGGAATTTGTTCACCGCCTGTTGCAATTTGTCGCAGTAGCTTTCCGCCCGCTTCGTGTCAAGGAACTCGCGGAGTTACTCGCGTTTGATTTCAACACAGGACCAATTCCGGAAATTCGCGAGAATTTCTGCCCAGAAGGTCCAATACATGCGGTGTTGTCGGCATGCCCTAGCTTTCTTTCGGTCGTCGATGTATATGGCTTCGACACCATTCAGTTCTCGCACTTTTCGGTGAAGGAGTACTTGATGTCTGCCCGCTTGGCCGAAGGCACCAACATTATGTCCCGGCGTCATCATTTTTCTATGACAGGCGCTCATACTCTCGCAGCACAAGCGTCTCTCGGGATTCTGCTACACCTGGACGAAGACATCAATAGTGAGGGCTTGGAGAAGTTTCCTCTCGCCAAATATGCTGCGAAACATTGGGTTGACCATGTCCAGTTGGAGGATGTATCGGAAATGGTGGAAGCTGGGCTGAAGCAGCTGTTTGACCCGAGGAAACCACATCTCGCGATCTCGCTCTGGATACACAATCCAAACGACCCAGAAATTCCAAGGAAAACCGATTCGCCATCACAACCTGATGGAACAGGCTTGCATCATGCCGCTCTTTATGGCCTGCACAGGATTGTAGAGTTTCTTGTCACTGAGCATAGACAAGAAGTGAACTCTCTGGGCTTTCGGGATGGGTCGACACCATTACATGCGGCGGTGGAGGGACGATATTCGGGCGTAGCGTCGGTCATACGGGTCCTTCTGAAACATGGTGCAGATGCGATGGCTTGGAACAAGTATGAAGAAACTCCATTTCATAAGGCGGCGAAGTCCATGTCCTCGCAAGCCATGGTGGTCATACAAGCGCTTATCGAAGGGGGCGCAGATCCGACGGCCGAGGACAAGCGTGGGCGCAATCCATTGCATGAGGCGGCGCGGTCCTCGTCCTCGCAAGCCTCGAGGGTTGTACGAGCGCTTATCGAAGGTGGCACAGATCCGACGGCCCAGGACGAGGATGGACACAGTCCATTGCATGAGGCGGTGGTGTCCTGGTCCTCACGAACCTCGGCACAAACCTCGGAGGTCGTACGAGCGCTTATCGAAGGGGGCGCAGATCCGATGGCCCAGGAGAAGGAGTGCGGGTACAATCTGTTGCATTGGGCGGTCGGTTGGGGGTCCTTACAAGCTTTGGAGGTCGCGGAGGTCGTACGAGCGCTTATCGAAGCGGGCGCAGATCCGGCGGCCCAGGACAAGCGTGGGTGTAATTCGTTGCATTTCGCGGCGTGCTGCTCGCCCTCACAGGCCATGGAGGTCGTACGAGCGCTTATCGAAGCGGGCGCAGATCCGTCGGCCAAGGACAAGCATGGGCGCAATCCATTACATTCGGCGGCGGGGTGCTGGTTCCCACACCCACGCTCAAGCGTCATTGTCGTACGTGCGCTTATCGAAGCGGGCGCAGATCCGTCGGCCAAGCACAAGATTGGGCGCAGTCCATTGCATGAGGCGGCGGAGTCCTCACAAGTGGAGGTCGTACGAGCGCTTATCGAAGCGGGTGCAGATCCGTCGGCCAAGGACAAGAATGGGCGCAGTCCATTGCATGAGGCGGTGGAGTCTGGCTCCCCAGAAGCCTTGGAGGTCGTACGAGCACTTATCGAAGCGGGTGCAGATCCGTCGTCCAAGGACACGGATGGGCACAATCCATTGCATTCAGCGGCGGAGTACTGGTCCCCACAAGCTATGGAGGTCATACGAGCGCTTATTGAAGCGGGCGCAGATCCGTCGGCCGAGGACAAGATTGGGCGCAGTCCATTGCATAAGGCAGCAGAGTCCCGGTCCCCACAAGCCATGGAGGTCATACAAGCGCTTATTGAAGGGGGCGCAAATGTGATAGCGCAGGACAAGCGTGGGCACACCCCATTAAAGAAGGCATTATCCAAGGGACATTGGGCTGTTGTAGGGCTCCTTCGCAGGCACAGATATTGCGAGGGGGATTGAGATTTTGATTTTGTGAAAAAAAATACCACAGGTCAGTTCTTTTCAAAAATGCTGCTGCTAGAAGGGAACGAAGTATGTACTCACTCAGGGGAAAATCCCATTTGAGAAGGATAAGATAAAATTCCCAATGGAGCAGCATCGATCTCCACATCTGCCTCCGCCTCTGTCATACATCCATCTATATATAAAAGGATTGGTGTCTGTGATTGGTTGATTGTTCAAGAACACCAGCATTTCACAGACGGTGGAGGTGTCTGAATGTCTGAAAGTCCAACTGATATGTGATCTTGTCTAAGAGTTTCGCCTGCTGACAAATCCAAATATTATTTTTCGAACAAGGCAAAGAACAGCGTAGCGTCTGGATATGCAAAAGGGTAAATTACGGGGTCGAGAGAAGGCGTGGGTGGGAATAAGTAGGCTGCTGTGTGCGCAAGAAACCTCTGCGCATCGATCCACCTGGGAGGGAAGTGTGGCGTGAGCAACGCGGGGGGCAGGAACGTCACTAGGGGTGTGCCTTGCGCAGCAGCGCGCGCCAGGTTGATATCGAAAACGAAGACGATAGACACAAGATGTGACAGTACTGTATTCCAATCAATCACTCCATGGTTTGCAATAGGTGTGCAAATGCTGCTCTTCAAAGAGAGGTAGGCATGTTCGGAGAACCTCAGTCAGCAGGCCTGTCACAAGAGTCAATCACTCATCCATGCAGGCAATACGAAGGGTTTTCACCTAGACAGATCTTCAGCGACGTCGAAACAACGGAATATGTGCACAAGGGCGAGGTATAATTCACAGTGTGCCAGGCTGGTTAGTCAGTGTGGTCAACCTCATTACGACGCGAACTCCGGAAATTTTGGCTTGCTTACTTTATGCCGAGACAACTACGCGGTCCTTTTGAGAAAGCCACAAGCCAGTTCTCCAAAGATCTGGATCCCGGTTGAAGCCACCAATCAGGAATGAATTCGTGCGGCTGAGCGAAAATCTCTTCCATAAAGGACACGAAGAGGGGGCTCTGGCTCACGACTGTCTGGCAACCGAGAGCGTCAGACATGAAAGCGACGGACGGATGTGCATAATGAAACACGGACTCTTCCCGGGATCCTAACACCGGATACGACGGCACCTGATCGAGGCACGGAAGGGCCCGCTGGTGAGTGGAACTCTGGAGGCCAAATCCTCATACCCACGGGAGCGGGTGTCGAAGTCGCAAGGGTGCCCTGCTGTAAGAACTGGAGGATTCGGGACCGCTGCTGGCAGAGCTTCGCCCTCCCTCCTCCTCTTGGGGGCCCAGACGAAACACGGGCGCGAGAGGTATCGTTTGCGGCGCGGCCCTGAAGCATCATCAGCTCCTTTGTATGAAGAGTCTGAAGACCGCTCGGACCGGGGGACCTAGTCCAGTCGTAATACGCGGTGAACGGGGGAGCGACGCAAGGTGTCGGACACCAAGGTGGGGACACTGAACATTTGGAAGATGTCAAAGGGCACGAGTGGGATACGCGTGATGTCAAATGCGGCGTTGCGTTGACAAACGACGGAACATGCTCGATCATCTGTAGAGGTGGCGGAGAAGGGTGCGACGGGGGTTGGGTATGCCAATGGACCAATGACGACTTGAGGATGACTCCGTCGGATGCCAGCGAGGGAGGGCAAAAACATGGGGACGATACGGTCAGTGGAAATGAGCGTGGTGGGGCCATAGGGCAGAATGGGATGTTGGAAGGTGCGTGATCACTGGAGCATCTGCGTCCCGACTCGGACCTGGACATGCGCAGGCGGCCGCTCAAACTCGTGTGCGCAATTCCAGTCGAGATAAAGGACTGACAAACAGTCTTGGAGAAAGAGAAGGGAGAAGTGATTTCCGGATACTAGTAGCGGATAGCAAAGTGCATGTGGTGAGGGTCAATGCTTGGCCAGAACCATGGCGCACCCAATATTTCCGACTCGCTGCGATGTCGGCCTTCACAGTCTCTCTCGACCTCCCTTCCAGTCGATGCAGTTCACGTGCATCTCAGGGATTCCTGTCCTTGACCTACTCTGCTGTGTCTTTGGGTTCTGTCACTTGCGATGTCAGTGTTTGGTTTGGGCGGCTGTATCCGCGGTGTCCCTTCCCTGCCTCACCTCCCATTTCACCACAGCCCGCATTCCAGTGATCTCATCCACCCTCTTTTCCCATTCCCACATACCTCGCATACATGGCTACCATCCCTGAACCGTCTATGTTCCAATCATTATTTGAGTCTGCTTTGGAGGAGTTCGAAAAAGAAACAAAGATAAATCTCGCAGGACACCCACTCGCAGTCCAACTCGAGTGCTGCGACTCTGTTGAGTCCATCACCGAACTTCTTCACAACCAAGCTCGCACTTTCCGCCAATTCCGAGGAAATGACAACAAGCTCATGACAGTGCTCAACCATACTGTCCAAGCACTTCACATGCTTTCCGGCATTGCGACCCTTGGCGGGTCTTTTGGTTTCGTATGTCGGGACGTTGATGGGTTCTACATTACTCGTCTCTCACGCTTCTTCTCCAGCAGGTCCCGTTTGTGGAAACGATACATACATGTATCGGAGTTCTCCTCTCCGTGCGTATCCCACAGTTTCTATGGGCAAGTCCTTGTGACATTCAACTTGTGTAGGCTGTTCAAGATATCAATGCGAGCTATGATGCCCTCGTTGACCTATTTGAGACGATCTGCAACTTTCTCAAGCGACTCGAAATCTATACAACGATCCGTCCTACGCCTGCCATGTCGGAAACCATTGTCAAGATATTGGTCCAGTTGATCTCTACACTTGCTGTGGCGACAAAGCAAGTCAAACAGGGTCGACTGAGTGAGTCCATCATTGAAGATAGATAAATTACTCGACTCAATGTGGCGCAGAGAAATGCGTAAAGAAGGTTTTCGGGGAGAACGACGTCGAGATGGTTCTTGATAGACTAGAAAGGCTGACCCTTGATGAATCTCGTGTGGCCGCTGCGCAGACGCTCGAGGTTGTCCATGGGCTTGCCAAGAATTTGAGGGAGGTCTTGAGCGGTGAGCGAGTCCTGCCTTGTTTGTCATGTGCTCTTCGCTGAGCATCTATCTGGTTAGATCGAGAAGCATCGACATACGACATCCAGAAAGCTCTAGGTCGGTTTATTTATTTTCTGACGAGACGGGTGGCGCGAACCTGACTGGGTTGTTAGAGATGATGCAGCAGCTTGTGAACGGCATGAACGAGTCAAAACGTCCGTTTCTTCTTATTGATGTTTTGACTAGGAATGCTGAAATTGTCTGACAGGTGAGCAACTGCGACGGAATGTCCGAAGTTGGCTTTCTCCGCCAGATCCGTGGAAAAACTACAACATCGGACGTGAAACTCACCACAACGGAACAGCACGATGGTTCATCCGGGGCGACATATTCGCAAAATGGAAATCATCGTCTTATCCTCTTATCTGGATTCATGGAAAGCGTGTGTTTCTTTCTCTTGAGCCTTCGATGTCATTGCTGACCGCGATCTCATAGCGGGAGCGGGAAAGAGCTTATTGTGGTAGGTTAACTCTCCAATAATTTTGATCTTGGACCTCATACTGGCACTGGCAAGTTCGTCGATTATCGAAGAGATTGACGGCATGCGCGAGTCTGGATTAGCTTCGCTAGGATTCTATTATTTCGACTTCCGAGATGACGAAAAGAAGCCCCGCCGCGGGTTACTGTCTTCGTTACTCTTCCAGCTGTGCAATCAGTCCACCACATACTGCGACATCCTTTCCCGTCTTTATTCGACAAAAGGTGATGGCTCGCAAGCACCCAGCGACGGTGACCTTACGCGATGTCTGGAAGCCATGCTCCGTTCCCCAGGGCAAGCGCCAGTTTACCTGGTTATTGATGCGCTTGACGAGTCTCCCGATTCTCTGGCGCACCATCGCCCCGTGAAAATGTCCTGGAGCTTGTGAAGGATCTTGCTAACCTAAGGCTTCAAAATCTGCGGATATGTTTAACCAGTCGGCCTGAAGTCGACATCAAGGCGGCCCTTGAGGATTTGGAGTTCCATTCGATTTCGCTTCAGGACGAAGAGGACAAAAGCAGGACATTCTGGATTACATCACGTCGGTTGTTCACTCGGATCCGAAGATGCAAAAGTGGAGGCAGAAGACAAGCAACTGGTTATAGATGAGCTCTCACGAAAAGCTAACGGGATGTGAGTTGCGGGACGATGATGGTTATCGATGTCAGCTGATTACGTGGACGTAGGTTCCGTTGGGTATTTTGCCAATGGGACTTCTTGCGGCGTTGCTTCCCTGCACGTATTGAAATTGAACATGCCCTTGCGGAGTTACCGAAGACGCTCGACGACACATACGAGCGTACGCTTCTCGAGATCAGCGAGGCCAACTGGGAAGCTGTTCACCGCCTGTTGCAATTTGTCGCAGTAGCTTTCCGCCCACTCCGTGTTGGGGAACTCGCAGGGTTCTCGCATTTGATTTCAACACAGGACCAATTCCAAAATTCGCGAGAATTCCTGCCTAGAAGATCCAATACATGCGGTGTTGTCGGCATGCCCTAGCTTGCTTTCGGTCGTCGATGTATATGGTTCCGAGACTATTCAGTTCTCGCACTTCTCGGTGAAGGAGTACTTGATGTCTGCCCGCTTGGCCGAAGGCAACAACATTGTGTCCCGGCGTTACCATGTTTCTATGACAGGCGCTCATACTCTCGCAGCACAAGCGTCTCTGGGAATCTGCTACACCTGGATGAAAATATCAACAGTGGGGCTTGGAGAAGTTTCCTCTTGCCAATATGCTGCGAAGCACTGGGTTTACCATGTCCAGTTGGAGGATGTACCGGAAAGGGTAGAAGCTGGGCTGAAGCAGCTGTTTGACCCGAGGAAACCACATCTCGCGATCTTGCTCTGGATACACGATCCACATCGCGGCAGAGGATTGTTCACCAAGAGGCCATTACAACCAGACGGAACACACTTGCATTATGCCGCTCTTTATGGCCTGCACAGGACTGTAGAGTTCCTTGTCACCGAGCACAAACAAGAAGTGAACTCTCTGGGCTTTTTTTCGGATTTGTCGACCCCTTTACATGTGGCGGTGGAGGGACATATTCGGGGGCAGCTCGGTCAACGGGTCCTTCTGGAACGTGGTGCGGATGCGATGGCTTGGAACTGGATGGGTCACTCCATTCCATAGCGCGGCGGGGTCCCGTCCTCACAAGCCTCGGAGGTCATACGGGCGTTTATCAAAGCGGGCGAAGATGCGACGGCCAGGACAAGTATGGGCGCAGTCCGTTGCATCATGCGGCGGAGTCCTGGTCTCAGAAGCTTGGAGGTCGTACGAGCGCTTATCGAAGCGGGTGCACATGCGACGGCCCAGGACGAGGTGGGCGCAGTCCATTGCATGCGGCGGCGGCGGAGTGGGGTCCTCAGAGTCGTACGAGCGCTTATCGAAGCGGGCGCAGAAGCACGGCCCAGGACGACCATGGGCTCAGTCCATTGGATTTGGCGGCGGGGTCTGGGTCCTCAGAGGTCGTACGAGCGCTTATCGAGCGGGTGCAGGTGCGACGTCCCAGGACAAGGATGGGATCAATCCATTGCATTCAGCGGCGGGGTCCTCGTCCCCGAGCCTTGGAGGTCGTACGAGTACTTCTGAAGCGGCGCAGACGCGACGGCCCAGGACAAGGATGGGTGCAATCCATTGCGTGAGGCAGCGAGGTCTGAGTCCTCACAAGCCTTGGAGGTCGTACGAGCGCTTATCGAAGCGGGCGCAGATCCGACGGCCCAGAACAAGAATGGCGCACTCTATTGCACGGCGGTGTGGTCCAATCCTCACAAGTCACGGAGGTCGTACGAGCGCTTATCGAAGCGGGCGCAGATCCGACGGCGCAGGACGAGGATGGGCACACTGCATTGCATGCGGCAGCGACGTCTGAGTCCTCACAAGCCTTGGAGTCGTACGAGCGCTTATCAAAGCGGGTGGAGATGCGACGGCCCAGGACAAGGATGGGCACACTCCGTTGCATAGGCGGTGCAGTTCTCGCGCTCACAAGCTTGGAGATCGTACGACTACTTATCAAAACGGGCGCAGATCCGACGGCCCAGGACAAGGACGGGCACACTCCATTGCAATCGGCGGCGGGGTCCTCGTCCCACAAGCCTTGGAGGTCGTACAAGCGCTTATCGAAGCTGGCGCAGATCCGATAGCCCAGGACAAGGATGGGCACACTCCATTGCATTCGGCGGCGGGGTCCTGGTCCTCCCAAGCCTTGGAGGTCGTACGAGCACTTATCGAAGCGGGCGCAGATCCGACGGCCCAGGACAAGGATGGGCACACTCCATTGCATAAGGCGGTGGGGTCCTCGTCCCGAGCGTTGGTCGTACGAGCGCTTATCGAAGCGGGCGCAGATCCGACGGCTCACGACAAGCATGGGCACAATTCATTGCATCATGCGGCAGCGTCCTCGTCCTCACAAGCCTTGGAGGTCGTACAAGTACTTATCGAAGCGGGCGCAGATGCGACGGCCCAAGACGACCATGGGCGCAATCCATTGCATTCGGCGGTCACTGTGTCGTCGTCCCGGTTCTCACGATCACGAGTCATGGAGGTCGTACGAGCGCTTATCGAAGCGGGCACAGATGCGACAGCCCAGGACAAGGATGGGCACACTCCATTGCATTCGGCGGCGCGGTCTGAGTCTCCACAAGCCTTGGAGGTCGTACGAGCACTTATCAAAGCGGGCGCAGATCCGACGGCCAAAGACGACCATGGGCGCAATCCATTGCATGAGGCAGCCCGGGTGCCGTCCCGGTTCTCACGAGTCATGGAGGTCGTACGAGCGCTTATCGGAGCGGGCGCAGATGCGACAGCCAGGACAAGAATGGGTATACTCCATTGCATTTTGCGGTGTGGTCCTGGTCCTCACAAGCCTTGGAGGTCGTACGAGCACTTATCGAAGCGGGCGCAGATCCGACGGCCCGGGACAAGGACAGGCACACTCCATTGCATTCGGCGGCGGGGTCCCCATCCTCACGAGCCTTGGAGATCGTACGACTACTTATCAAAGCGGGCGCAGATCCGACGGCCCAGGACAAGGATGGGCACACTCCATTGCATTCGGCTGTGGGGCCCAAGGTGGGGCCTGAGTCCCCACCAGACTTGGAGGTCGTACGAGCGCTTATCGCAGCGGGCGCAGATGCGACGGCGCAGGACAAGGATGGGCACACTCCATTGCATTCGGCGGCGGGGTCCTCGTCCTCACAAGCCTTGGAGGTCGTACGACTACTTATCAAAGCGGGCGCAGATCCGATGGCCCAAGACGACCATGGGTGCAATCCATTGCATAAGGCGGTGTGGTCTCGGTCCCCACGAGTCATGGAGATCATACGAGCGCTTATCGAAGCGGGCGCAGATGCGACGGCCAGGACAAGGATGGGTGGTACCCATTGCATGCGGCGGCGGGGTCCTCGTCCTCACAAGCCTTGGAAGTCGTACGACTACTTATCGAAGCGGGCGCAGATGCGACGGCCCAAGACGACCATGGGCGCAATCCATTGTATGAGGCGGTGTGCTCCCGGTCCTCACAAGTCATGGAGGTCATACGAGCACTTATCGAAGCAGGCGCAGATCCGATGGCCCTGGACAAGGATGGGTGCAATCTATTGCATTTGGCGGTGTGGTCCTGGTCCTCACAAGTCGTGGAGGTCGTACGAGCGCTTATCGAAGCGGGTGCAGATCCGACGGCCCAGGACAAGGACGGGCGCAATCCGTTGCATGATGCAGCGGGGTCCGAGTCTCCACAAGCCTGGAAGGTCATACCAGTGCTTATCGAAGCGGGCGCAGATCCGACGGCCCAGGACAAGGATGGGCGCAATCCATTGCATGAGGCAGCGGAGTCTGAGTCTTCACAAGCCCGGAAGGTCGTACCAGTGCTTATCGAATTGGGCGCAGATACGATGGCACAGGACAAGGATGGGCATACCCCGTTACATAAGGCATTATCCAAGGGACACGGGGCTGTTGCAGGGCTCCTTCGCGCAGGCATGGCACATATCCCAAAGGGCTTGGGATTTTGAAAAAAATACGATGGGTCCGTGCTTTTCATAAATGAGCTGCTGGGAAGGGAACTGACTAAGTATGTAATCAGGGGGAAATTCCATATAGGGAAGGATAAGATAAGATTTCCCACAATCTCCTGCCTCTGTCATCAAAACCAGTTCTTGAACACAATCAAACCCTTCATGAAAACTTCCTCATTGCGATGGTAGGCATCGCTACGTCGACGCCTTCAACGATATCTCCACGAAAATCAGGACAGGATAGTTGGTCAAAGGACGTACCGAATAAGAAATTGGTGATTGTGTCTGCGCTGAAACATTGGAAGCCGAGGCAGAGATTACGAGATTTTGAGCGCGTCACAGAAATGATCCAGGCTAACGATATAGATAAGCGTTCAACGTTCAACATGTGCAGAGAAGTACACAAATCGTACTCGGCCCCGGATAAGGTGTTGCAGCTCTGAAATAGCTCATTTGGAAAACAGGCTAGAGATCAAGGACCTCGCATGCTTCGATTTGCGGT